>CAXKVR010000529.1:0-23542 GCA_964058845.1 Carex sylvatica
AAAAAATAAGATATTTGATATATTTATGAAGTAATGTTGTAACTCTTTATAACTTTAATTTGGTTTGTCAGTTAGATATCACAAGTTTAAAGATGAGTTTGGCTAATATAATATCAGTGTCATTTTAGCTTATATAACACCAACTCTAAAATCTATCAAATCGACTTCGAACGACTAATCCAAACCGTTCAAACCGATTTATATTATAAGTGATGCGTTTACATATAATTTTTTTATATTTTCGAGTTATTTTAGTATGAAATCAAGCGGTCAAAAGTGCGAGTTTTTAAGTTAATTTTAATACATTAATTTTTCAATATTTTGACCGCTTGATTTGATACTAAAATAACTCGAAACTATAAAAAAAAATTGTATGTAAACACATCACTCATAATGTAAATCGGTTTGAACGGTTTGGATTAATCGTTCGAAGTCGATTTGATAGGTTTTAGAGTTGGTGTTATATAAAGCTGAAATGACACTGATGTTATATTAGCCAAACTCTTTAAAGATAACACTAATTAAGGATTTGGCATTGATTCTGAAAATTTTATTTTATTCAAATATACACAAGAAAATATAGTTAGATTGCATCAATGATGTTAACTTTTTATTTTCTTTTAGAGAATAATTGAATTATTTGCTAACTGTCAACATATACTATTTGCTCGGAGATAGGCAAAGAACACAATAAATAGTAAATACATTTTAAAATAATTATTGAATAATCTCTTAGGCTTTTGACTAAATAAAATACCAATCGTTGTATGCTTACCGTCGAACGAAAACTTAAACTGAATTTTTGAGGCACTAAACAATATTTTTTTTGAAATTCTTATGCTTCGGATGCCCGGGGGTGGCCCCCAGAGAAATATTCGGATCCGTCTCGTCCCCCCTTTCTGAAAAGTGGCCATACTCCCAAATCCAACTTTCCTAGCCAAAGTTATGACTATTTAAAGTTTTTTCGAAAACTGAATTTTGGAAATTCATAACTAACTGTAGAAAAATCTAAATAAATTGAAATTTGTGTCAATTCTATGTATTTTTGAATGCTCTACATGCTGGTGTAATCACTTTTGTAGTTTGATTCTTGTATCAGTCTAGACTTGCTGATTTACCAGCAGAAGTCAAATGCCGCATGGGCTATGTATATATAATATAATGAGTATGGCTACGGTGCTATGAGTTGTATAGAAGACTATGGTGCTATGGCTCAATATTTGAGTTTTCAAAATTCTAACGGTCGATCCGAACCGTTCATCTTGTTCTCCATATTAATATGTATTTGTAGACCAAATTTTACATTTTTAGAATTTTTTACTATTTTTTTAGATAGGTAGAAAATCAAATATCTGAATGGTGCATAATTTTTTAGATCAAGTGATTTTCTACCTATCTAAAAAAATAGTAAATTTTTTCCAAAAAATGTAAAATTTGGTCTCCAAACACATATTAATATGGAGAACAAGATGAACGGTTCGGATTGACCGTTAGAATTTTAAAAACTCGAATATTGAGCCGTAGCACCATAGTTATCTATGCAACCCATTGCAATGTAGCCTTACTCTAATATAATATATGTATATATAATATAATATAATATATGTATATGTATATGTATATGTATATGGAGGTTGGCTACTATGCTTATATAAGCATATCCCCACATATGCTTATAACTCATTTTTGTGTTTCCAATGCCCAAATGATCGATCTGAACCGTTAGATGTGATTTCTACATTGAAATGTGCTTGGAGACCAAATTTTATATTTTTCTGAATTTGTTTACTATTTATTAAGCCACTTTGAAAATTGCTGATCTAACGGTGACTTCTGATTTTACTGTTTTGTTAAGCTACCATTGGATCAGTGATTTTCAAAGTGGCTTAATAAATAGTAAAGAAATTCAGAAAAATATAAAATTTGATCTCCAAGCACATTTCAATATAGAGATCACATTTAACGGTCCAGATCGATCATTTGGGCATTGAAAACACAAAAATGAGTTATAAGCATATGTGGGGATATGCTTATATAAGCATAGTAGCCAACCTCTATGTATATGTATATGTATATGTATATATGTATATATATCATTGAGGCAATCTAACTATATTTTTTTGTGTATATTTGAATAAAATAAAATTTTCAGAATCAAGACCAAGTCCTTAATTAGTGTAATCTTTAAACTTGTGATATCCAACTGACAAACCAAATCAAAGTTATAAAGAGTTACGACATCACTTCATAAATATATCAAATGTCTTATTTTTTGGCATACACTCAAGACAAGAAAAAATTTTCTTCACAAAATTATTTAAATAAAAAATATTAAGATCTCTAAAAAAAAGAAAAAAAAAAGAGGACCGCCTGGACCACAGGCGGTCTGGTACCTAGTGGACCGCCCCTGGTCCGGGTGGTCTGCTAGGGAGGGTGGACCGCCCGTGGGCCTAGCGGTCGCGGCAATTTAAAAAAAAATTCAATGCGGGGGCAATTTTAATTTTTTTTGAAGGTATTAATAAAAATGGCTGAAAAAAGAGAGGTTTCCATGGTTATTATTTAAATTTGAAATATAATATTTATGTTTATATATAATTAGGGTTGTCAATTATACCCTTTTATCCGTTTATCTGATCTGTATTGTATCTGAAAAAATGAATATGGATAAGATTTTTTTTCGTTAGCTTATTCGGTACGGATAAAAATAACGATTTTTTCGTTATCTTATCCATTATCTTATCTGATAGTTTTTAAAAATATAATTATATATTTGTACGAAGACATGAAACAATAAAGTTTTGTACTTTACTAAATTTTCTTAATACAAATTAGTAATATTCATTACTTTTTTATTATTATTTTTGAGAAAATTTTTTTTTTCTTGTTTTGAAAAATATTTTATCAAAAGCACAAATTAAGATGTCAATGATACTTTTTTATCTGTTTATCCGATCCATACCGTATTAAAAAAACAGATAAAAATAAATTTTTTTATTATTATAATAAATACAGTTATTATGATGTGTACGGGTATGAAATATCTCTACCTGACCCGTAGCATAGCCGTTGACACCACTATATATAATACGTATGAACATGTATATATTGCGGAAAGTGTGAGGTTTCCATGGTTGTTATTTTAAATCTTGACATAAATTATTAAATTTTGCTCAAATTATATAACACCTTTTTAAATGTTAGCCGTCCACCATTCCACGTCCAACAATCTATTAAGATATTTTTTTTTCAAGAAAATTTTCTAACTTTTCGTATTTAATATTAGTAATAAAAATATTTTTGCTTAATTAGGACAATTTTATGTCTGAATTCTATTTATACTAGTACAAAATTAATTATGCACTGTATATAAGATTTTATCAAAATTAAGTTTGTACTATATTTATAGTTAACCATATTTCAAAACCATTTCATCTCTCTACTTATTCGAAATCAATCCGTCTTGAAAAATCTAAAACCATTCATGCATCTGTATTTACGGAGCAGATAGTGGTAAAATCATATGAATACGGAACGGATATTAGATAGATACAGATACGAATCTGAATCATATTATATATTTATTTAAATAATATAAAAGAACACTAAAAAAACTAAATTTCATAATATATATCTAATTGTAATAATGAATAACATAATTTTTTTCTAATATATATTAAAATAGATAGTATATCTCTACTATTCGGATATAGATAATTAAACAAATAATTAAAACGTAAAATCATATTGATATTCTTATTTACATATATATTCAAATATCGGCATCCACATCTAAATTTTTTGCTCACCATCGATAACTTAAGGAAAAGAGGATTTCTCATCACAAACATGCGTGTTATGTGCCGACATGATGAGGAAACAACACAACACTTGGTTTGATAGTGCCCATTCGCAACTCATGAGATGTACAAACAGATGGACACTGCATTGCAAATGAGGTCACAACCGATAGCTGCCATTGTTCGGCAAAACTATGGCAAAAAAGAAAGAGAGGTCACAACCGATAGCTGCCATTGTTCGGCAAAACTATGGCAAAAAAGAAAGAGGATCTCTGCTTGTGGCAATGTTTGTCATTTGGAGAGAGAGATGTGAACGCATCTTTAGAGACAACAAAGTCCCATAAATAGTTGATTTAGGAAGTTGAGCAACTGTTACATAGCTGAAATCAACAAACGGGAGAAGATTGACCTTCGGCAGCACCTTCGCTTCTTTATATTTAATTTTTCATTATACTTTATATTACTATTTTTATGTGTTTTCTTTATCTTATTTATCTTACTTCAGCAGATTGAATATTATTAATACCGTTTTTACCCCTATCTGCATTCCATTGGGATCCACTGACAGACAGATAAAAAATAAAATAAAACACTGAACAGATATTATTCCATTGGGATCCGAGAAGTATAAATGTATTATAAATATTTGCGAGGGTTGATATGTAAAAGTAGAGAAAACAATTTATAAAGATTTAGAAGTGGGAGAAAGAAAGCAAGACTGCAGTGTGAGCAGGTGCCAGCGAAGCAAAAGCTTTCTCTCTCTCTCTCTGTTTTTTTCTATGTTGACCTCATCTCCTTTCCAAATTCTCTCTTCCCTCCCATTCAACTCCTAATCAATTTTCTCTCTTTTCCTAAGCCTACCTTTAATTGCAATCCTTTCCTTCCCCCTTTGCTTTCCCTTTACTCTCTCTCTCTCTCTCTCTCTCTCTCTACATGTGTGCATTTCTGCCATTGCAAACAATTTAGGCAAGTTGTCTACTTTCAAGCTGTCAAATGCTGGAGCAGGAAAACAAAATCAAGCTCCAACTCCCAACCTCTCAAATCAAGGTTTTTTCTTGGTGAAGCAGAGATCGACTGGACTGAATTATCTGCTTAAAGGAGGTAATTTCACCTAAATTTGTTGCTCAATTTTTAATAGCTAGATGGAATTCAGATTTATGGTATCAGAACCAGGTCCATATTTCTGCTCCCACAAGGATGCCAACTATACACCCACAAAAAATAAAGAAAAGATGCCCAATCATACACAATACCTTGTTTTTTTATAATATAAAATAAAGTTAATTTCTTCAATTATTTCGAATTCCATAATTTGCAAATTTCAAGGGACATTTTTTTTTTCTTGTAGGATAAGCATTATTCTGTACTTCAATTCTTCGGATGAATTAAAATTTTGACAAAAGAAATCGAGAAAGAAAGAGAGAGAATGTCGTCTTTAAATGATGCATTATCACAATCTACCCCGATTTTCCACCTCAAACTGTGGGTTCTGATCGCAATTTGTATCGGCATTTTAACCTCAACGATTTTGCTAATGCTATTAATATGGGCCTCTCTTCGGAGGAAAAGCAAGGATTCAACCATAAATAACCAGTACACATTTTACACTCAGCCCCAAATCCCCACTGTCTCGAAAGAAATAACCGTCGATTCCATCAACACTTCACAAATTCACAATCACAGTCTTGCCGAAAACTTCAACAAACCGGAAAACCCTACATTCTCACCCAAAAGTAAGTACATTGATAGCCAGGCATCAAATGAAGCAGATGATGCAAGCCAATGCAACTCAGGTGGTAACCTGGATCGGGCCGGGAGTTCTTATTCTGATGGTGGGTCAGGACAGGGTAAAAGGCCATATGCAGCGTCTCCTTTAGTTGGTCTCCCCGAGTTGTCCCACATTGGGTGGGGTCATTGGTTTACCTTGCGTGACCTTGAATTGGCCACAGACCGGTTTTCAAAAGAGAATGTGATCGGAGAAGGGGGTTACGGGGTTGTTTATCGGGGCAAATTAATTAATGGGACTGAAGTTGCGGTTAAGAGGATTCTTAACAATGTGTAAGTTTCTGTGGTTGATTTAATTTTATTTATTGAAGCATATCCAAAAATGGTCCCTGTGTCCCTTTTGAGATTGGTTGAATGTTCCCTCTGAACTTTTGGTTTCTATTCTCTATTTAGTTAGGTATTATATTACCTGGGATTATCTTTAATGATGCTGATGTGGTAAGATTCAATGTTCTGTTTGTGGTAGTTTCCTAGTGGAGATTAAAAAGAACAAATAAAAAATTAAGAGGTTCTATTTATTTAAGTTCTAATCGTTTGGTGGGGCAGCTGCCCAGTTGACCCTTGCCATGTAAACATTGCAAAAGATAACTTGGGTTGCTTAAAAACAAAGAAAATTTGAGGACCAAATTGAACACAATAGTGGTTTAGGTGTCAGGTCTCTTAATTGTACCAGATGTGGTGTTATGTAATGCCGATTTTATCACCAACAATGTCTGGATGCTTTGGTGGAATACTGAATCTTTCATTGTGTTTGTATTTTAGGGGACAAGCTGAGAAAGAATTTAGAGTGGAAGTAGAAGCAATAGGCCATGTTCGTCATAAGAACTTAGTGCGGCTTCTCGGCTATTGTGTTGAAGGAACCCACAGGTTGGGCCCATTTTTGTCACAAATAAGGCCTAAATTTTTTTTTTTTTTTTTTTTCCTGTTACTTCTTTTTATCAGAATAATACCAATTCAAATTGTGCTCCATTTAATATAACCAGTAGACTCCCCAGAGAGCTCCATCCCGCCTGGGTGCTGTTATTGTTGTGATACTGATATTTACAATATTACCATTTCTGGTTTCCTAGTTAGTTTATTTGGCTTTTTTGAATGCTATATTTGAACAATTGTGGGTAAGTTTAGGTCCAATGGGTTAAATTTAGGCTTAATGAAGATATTCTTTCCATAGAAAAAAAAAAATATTAAGAATTTGTGTAATGGAGGAGCCAAAAAAGTCTAATTGGCAGTGAATTTAGTCTATCGCAAAGTTTGGCAACGATACTATCTGTTACAAGCTAAAACAAAAAATTTACTAGGTGCTGATTTGAATAGACCATGAGAGTTTTAGGTTTTCATATCAGTTGAGCTAATCATGTTATCCTTTACTTTTCTATGTTCCTCTTTTTCTTAATAATTTAATAGGATGCTTGTGTACGAGTATGTGAACAATGGCAACCTTGAACAGTGGCTCCATGGTGCCATGTCCCACAGAGGAGTGCTTACTTGGGACAATCGTGTAAAGATACTACTTGGTACCGCCAAGGCGTAAGTCTATGACCTAAATTTGAACTATATTAATATTAGCCCTGATTCAGAAATTGTCATATGGCATTTTAGCTAGTTCTCATATCCATATTATAATGTTTGTTTTAAGGTTTTGTTGCATGGTGGCAACGGGCTTAGTGGATACTTCATGAGTACAATTTGCACAAAAATTTACAGACTAAAGTACCATTTTCTATTTTGTCAAGTGCAATTTAATTTGGATGGATGTTTTCTGATGCAAAATGGGGTATACTTGGTCTAATTAATTTACTGAACTAAAGATTCTCTGAGAAGCTTAGCTGAGGTGGTATTGGGAAATAGGTGGCATAGAATATTTATATTTAGTGATGGTTTCACTTGCTCTGAACATGTCAATGAAATCTAAAGCGGGACATTTTTGAGAATGCAAACAGGCTGGCATACCTACACGAGGGAATTGACCCAAAAGTCGTGCACCGAGATATAAAATCAAGCAACATACTAATCGATGAGGAGTATAGCGGTAAATTGTCTGATTTTGGATTAGCCAAGCTATTGGGTTCAGACAAAAGTTACGTCTCCACTCGAGTGATGGGTACATACGGGTACAACATATATCCTTAACCTTTACCTGTTTTTCTCCTCCTTATTTTACTATTTTCCTGATATATGAGGGGGTTGTTTTCTAACTTTATTTTTTAAATATTTGGTTAATTCCAGGTATGTAGCACCGGAATATGCAAATACAGGAATGCTGAATGAGAAAAGTGATATATATAGTTTTGGGGTTCTTGTATTCGAAGCCGTGACCGGTAGGGATCCTATTGATTATAGCCGTCCTAATAATGAGGTCAGATGCTACATCATTTTTTATTTTCACTTATCTAATTATTTTTCAAAAATAATGTCAAAAATTCAATATTCTGTCCTGAACTCATGTGTATTCACTATATCTCAAAATGACTCGTGAATTTTTTCTTTGTTCGAAATGGCCCATGAACTTCTGAATTTTATTTTTTCAAGTAGGCTTCCTTAGGTTATCTATAGGTATTTAATCATGCATCCTAAAGTAGGCTCAACGTTAATTTACGATATAACTGATTGAATCAGAGAATTAGGAGCCTTGACCAAATTAAAAACAAGGTCCATTCTGAACTCTGAACACCCCCGTCCCAACCAAAAAAAAAAAAAAAAATCTACGATTTTGTTCTTGTGTGTTTTCAAGTAGTTACATCATGAACCTTGTTTACCAAGGCAGAACTGATACAAGTAGGAATCAGCAGGTACGATTAACCTTGTTTACATATGGATGCCATGTTTTTCTTTATTAGGTAAACCTTGTTGAGTGGGTGAAAATGATTGTTGGAAGTAAGAGAACTGATGAGGTAGTTGACCCGAAACTTGATGTAAAGCCGACCATACGAGCTCTCAAACGGGTCCTTTTAGTTGCTCTTCGGAGCGTCGACCCTGATGCTGATAAGAGACCCAAGATGAGCCAGATTGTACAGATGCTTGAAGCTGTTGAGGCCTTGCCTCGAGAGGTAATATGTTTTAATCAAGGAATTTAATCATTATGAACTCTAATAATTGTTAAGAACTTGTCAGTATAAATTACTGGTTCACCATAATTTATACTGTCAGGATCAATTATTAATGAAGAAAATTTCTAAAAGTTACTTTATTGAATGCGAGAAGCAGAGAAACCGAAAGAGTCGCACTGGGAGCATTGACATTGAGTCATTAGTGGAAGCACCGACTTCATCCGAAGCAGGAGAACAAAGTGGCACCAGTTGATAAACACTTTAAAAGAATTAAAAAATATCTGAGAGCATAATTTATATTTTCTGAGATGCTGGTAGACTGCTCAGAAGTTTCGAAAAATAGTTTTTCATCTGAGGGGGACATCTCAAGACAAATTAATAGGGGATAGGAAGGTTGTGTAGAAAATTGAGAAAATAAATAGAAAGTTAGAATCACTATCTCATCTATGGTTGCTTCTAGTTAGTGGAGTGGAGGCTCTCTCCTTCCTGTACAGGATATACTGTGAATTTATTTATTTTGCATAAATTTTGTTCTTCCAATTTCCATGATTCATACCATCTATGGATAGATTATAGTGTCTTATGCTTGTTTTACAAATCATGTTCAACCTCCCTCACTTCAGCAACTTGTTACGTGCTGAATTTAACTCTTTTACAACATCATTCATTGAAATGCGCTCTTTTGCCGACTCCTTGGAGCACAGTAGTCCGCATCGAATCACCAAAACCAAGCATTCTCGAGAGTTCTCTGGTACTAATGTCTTCTTATTCTCCTGATCAGACGATAACAATTTGGCATCAATAATTTCCATGACTCTGGCTGGAAATGCTGTCTCAACATGCTTGTAAAGGCTCAAACCGTCTCTGAATCTTTCATCGACAGGGCTAATTCCAGTGAACATTTCCAGCAGAAGAATGCCATAGCTGTACACGTCTCCTTGCGTGGAAGCCTGACCGCCCATTCCATATTCTAAGCAGTGAAAAATATATATATGGTCACTTTTTATAACTTTCGATGAGTAAATAAAATCAATAATTAAACTAGTGTCATGACTAGATTTCTCTAGTAAATTGTATCCATAATTAATGCAATCACTAGATTTCTCAGTAATTATAATATATAGGCCAAGAGGATCGTAGTCTAATCAACCAGTTCTCTTTCAACATAGTTTCATGAAAAAAAATGTTTCTTAAAGACAACGAATTAAGAGAGCAAGTTGTTAATAGACAATAGATGAAAGATGTAATACTGAAGGAAATAACTTCACATGAGCAGGAGTATTAAGCTTTGTACCTGGAGGAATGTAGCCAATAGAACCCTTGATTCCACTGGTACTTGTTATTGATGGAGCAGACACGGTATCAGATCGAACTAGAAACCGGGCTAACCCAAAATCACCCACATGTGCTGTCATGTCATCATCCAAAAGCACGTTACTCGGTTTAAGATCACAATGCATAATTGGCACTGGCTTGTGATCATGGAGGTAATCCAATGCCTTGGCAATATCAATTGCTACATTCATCGTTTGTAAAAGGGTGAGGAATTTGGGTTGACGATCATCACGTGCAATTGGATGTAACCATGTTTCCAAGCTACCATTAGGCATGAACTCAAAAATCAATGCCTTAAAATCATTACCTCGATGATCTATGCTAGAGCAAACACTGAGGATCTTCACTAGATTTCGGTGTCTGACATTTCTTAAGGCCTCACATTCTGATAAAAAACTTCTAATCGCACCGTGTTGCTCGAGGTTTAGTACCTTGACAGCAACAATCTCGGCATTTCCTAAACTCATAGAAGCTTTATACACCACTCCAAAAGAACCACTTCCAATTTGATTCTCCACAGAGAAACTGTTAGTAGCTCTAACAAGGTCATCATAGGACACTCGTGTATATTCTGTCATGGCCATAATACCATGTGGATCAATTTGAGATTTTCTTCTCCAATAGCAACCGGCTACAATACATATGATGATGCTTAGGCACAAAATGCCACCACCTATGCAAACAAGTATTATCTTGATATATTTGGAATGACGCTTCTGCGCAGGAGAATCAGAAATACAGTTTGGCATATGGTTATCAGGTAATCCGCCACAAAGTTTAGTGTTTCCTCTTACATCAACTGCAGTTACATTCTTAAAAACACCTTCTTTAGGTAATTCTCCTTGAAAATCATTGAAAGAAATGTTCAAACGTTCGAGTTTCATTGCACTAAGAAAAGAAGGTATTTTACCAGAGAAAGAATTGCTGGAGAGATCAAGCTCTTGCAACCCTTTCAAATTGCTCAAAGAGGAAGGAATGTGTCCGTGGAGTGAGTTCCCTTCTAGATGAAGGAATTGTAGCAGCTGACAACCATCGATAGAGCTAGGAACTTGACCGGATAAACTGTTATACGACAGGTCAATTTCGACTATATTATTTAACTCACCAATTTCTGATGGTATTGATCCATTTAAATGATTTTGTGACAAACTTAGGCCAATAGAAAGAGAATCAATATTCATGATTTCTCTTGGAATTTCACCTATGAATTTGTTGTTCGAAATATCCAACACCTCCAGAGATTTCATCTTACCTAAAGACATGGGTATATGCCCTTCAAGTGCATTATTGTTAAGTCCGAGCTCATTCATCTGAGTAAGGTTACTAAAAGTTGATGGAATTTCACCAGAAAACATGTTGTTCGACATTACTAACAGTTGCAGCTTCCAAAGATTCCCAATTTCTTTCGGGATTTTTCCACTAAGGAGTGTTTGATTAATTTGAAGAGAAGCTAGATTAGTCAACATTCCAAATTCTGCAGGAATGGATCCTGAAATTGGGTTCCCAGATAATACCAGATCATGAAGGCTGGTAATGTTTGTTAAAGAACTAGGTATCACGCCTTGGAGTTGGTTATTTCTAACATCTAGAAATTGAAGATTCGTACAATTGACCAAAGCATGTATAAAACTCCAATCACTAGATGTCTTCGCTTCTAGTTGATTATAACCAACTTGAAGGAAATAAAGTTGTTGCAAGCTTCCTATGCTGGAAGGTATTGTGCCAGTGAAATTATTCAAACTAACATCAATCGTATTCAGAGTGGTACAATTGGACAGAGAGGATGGAATATGCCCAGTAAATTGGTTTTGATAAATGACTAGTTTTTCTAAGGTCTGAAATGCATCACAGATGTAAGGGGGAAGAAATCCTTGGAGATAATTGATGCTGAGATCTAACATCCATAAGTTGGATTGGTTGTAAAGAGAACGAGGTACTGTGCCGGAAATTTGATTATCATTGATTTGGAAATACAAAAGGGAATTAAGTTGGCCAAGCGAATCTGGAATGGAACCCGTAAAACTATTTGTGTAAAGATCAAGACGCATTAAGTTAGTAAGATTTCCTAAGGTGGGCGGTATGGTTCCAGTGAGATTATTGTTACACAAGGATAAATACTTGAGATGGCGGAGGTTACTGAATCCAGGAGGTATGTCTCCGCCAAGAAAATTATTTCTCAACATGAGGTACCAAAGGTTTTGACATTGCTCGAGAATTGAAGGTATGGTTCCGCTGAGATTATTATTTCTCAGATTAAGGTATTCTAAATTGGAACAATTATTACCAAGGGCAGAGGGAATGCTTCCGTGGAGAAAATTAATGCTGAGGTTGAGGTACCGCAATCTGCTCAATTGTCCGAGTTCCTCCGGAATGTTCCCGGAAAGGTGGTTGTTAGAAAGGCTCAAGTTCTGAAGAAAGGTGAGGTTACCCAAAGAAGGAGATATCTGACCAGCCAGTTGGAAGGAGTCGAGAGTGAGACCGGTGACTCTGTCAGGATGACGATGGCTGCAGATGACGCCTGGCCACCGACAGTGGTGAAGCGAGGCATTCCATGATGACAATGCACCAGAGGGGTCGTTCCAGATGAGAGACTTAAAGGAGAGGAGTGGTAGCAAGTCGGTTTCTGTTGCGTTTGAAGGAAGAAAGAAGCAGAGAGAGACTAGGAGGATGGCAGAGAGAGTAGTAGTGCCAGTGCAAGTGGTGCTGTGAAAGATATCATAAGAAGAAGAAATCATAGTTCAGGTTCAGTATCTCTGAGTGTAGTTAACTAACTTGATTGTATTTGTATTTATATTTGTATGTAATGATTGATTGAAGCGAGGAGGAAGATATATAGGTAGGTAGGTCCTTGTAGAAGGCAAGTGCGTGTCAGTGTCAGCACGGAATAAAAGTCCATATTGCATTGTGGCTTGTGGAAGGTAGGTCTGCATTAATTAACGCCTACATTCAAACTCGGCTGCCTGCCATGTATTAAATCGGCATAGGCATGCTCAATTTTAATAAGTTAATCGGAATGCACAGGTATTTTTGGAATTCGTATCCTGTGAGATATCTCAAACTTTTGCGTGACTTTATGGAAAATCTCAACCGTTTAAATACGTTGTGCACGAATCTCAAAGCACAAATAATACAGGCCCCGCGCTTTCACCGAATAGGCACCGGACACGTCGGTCACCCAAAAGTTGAGATATCTCAGAGGATATGCACTTGTATTTTTGTACATTAAACTATAAATTACCAAATTTAATGTTCAAATAATTGATTCAAACTGTTCATCTTGTTCTTCATATTAATATGTGTTTAGAGACTAAATTTTATATTTTTTGAAATTTTTTTACTATTTTTTAAGATTTATTGAAAATCGCTGTTTTTTATGATTCAGATTTGTCTAAAAAACAACGATTTTCAATAAATCTAAAAAAATATTAATATGAAGAACAAAATGAATACTTTGGATCAGTTATTTAGATTTTGAATTCCGTGATTTATAGTTCAATATACAAAAATGTCTATGCATTACAATGTATGATAGTTTTACTTATATATATATAGATAGAGAGAGAGATAGGCTAATATATAATCGATTGTTCCTAGCTTTCCATACAACTAAGTCGTTTTTCGATTTTTAAAGTCCAAATGATCGATCCAAACCGTTAGATGTCATCTCCATATTAAAATGTACTTGAAGATCAAATTTTATATTTTTTGGAATTTTTATACTATTTATTAAGCCACTTTGAAAATCGCTAATCCAACGGTAGCTTCTGATTTTTACTGTTTGGTAAGCCACTGTTGGATCAACGATTTTCAAAGTGGCTTAATAAATAGTAAATTTTTAAAAAAAAATGTAAAATTTGGTCTCCAAGCACATTTTAATATGGAGATGATATCTAACGGTTTGAATCGATTATTTGCACTTTAAAAATCGAAAAACAACTTAGTTATACGGAAAGTTAGAAATAATCGATTGTATATTAGCCTATCTATATATATAGAACCGGAAAAAAAATAACTCAAAAGTTTGTGACTCGTTCAAGATCGGCTTGTACCAAAAGTTTGAATGATTTAAGACACATATTTTTCAGTTTGTGACTCATTCGAAAAATAAACGCTTTTAGTTTGAATGCACATATTTTTCAACAAATTTGTTAAAACTTGGACCAAAAGTTCGTTCAAGATATTTATGAGGATATGAAATATATAGGATCACTGGTCTAAAAAGTCTTTCTTTCTTTGATCACGCAATCTAGTCTTTTGGCCAGAGGTACCCACGTACCGTAAGATCTAGGGGTGTAAACGTAGCGGGTTCGGAGCGGATGATGCTATATTATATCCATATCTGTTCTTTAATGAGCGAATACGGATACGGATAAAATAAACAAACAAATATTAAAATTTAAAATCATATTCGTCTTAAATGGATACGGAGCAGATAATTAACGAATACGGATACAAAACGAATAATTGAGTTATGCGCTTTAAGATACAAAAAAGTGACTTGTTGCTGTCTTGAAATAATGACTAAAATCAATTTAACAGAGACTAAAAACATACTACAGTCACGGACTAAAGTCTTGAATGAAAAAAAAAATGAAGAATGAAGAAATGAAGATAAAAAAGAAAAGAAATTACGTTATTGTAGCACTATCACAAACAAAAATAAAATTAAATTGAAAACCATATCGTATTATCATATATATACCATAACCAATACTGAAATGAACATGAGATAATATATAACAACTTCTATCCGGAGCAGTAAAATTAAAGCTAGTTAAGAGTAATTGCGGACACAGATATGGATATTTACCTTCATGAAATTATCTGTATCTGTATCCGCTATTTTTTCACCATATACACAAATTATCCATATCCGTATCTGTAATTATCCGTATCCGTTTAATTTAGATACAGATAATCTCCGAATATGAAGTAAATACGGAATGAATTATCCGTATCCGTTTACACCCCTAGTAAGATCACAGCACAATAAGAAATAAAAAAAAAAAGGCAGAGAAGAAGAAGCAGAAGGTATATATGCTTCCTCTTTGTGTCAACTGAAGTATCAAGACTTGACTTTAGAATTTGTATGCGATATTTCATCAATGGAAAATAAATCAAATTCAGTGAACTGTCCTCTGAAATTCATGTAATTTCAAATTTTTCGAAATCGCATTTCAAAACAGCTGGTTTTTTGTGCATGCATTTCAAACAGTTTGATGGCTGGACTCAAATTGCAGGAATTTAAGAATCACTGTTCACTAGTTTCGGATTATAGCAGATTCAAATCTCCATTCATGGATCTAGTGACGGATCCAAATCTGCAAACTATGAGAATAAAAAAATAAATGAAAATTTATTATATAAAATTTTTATGCTGTGAATGCAAATTAATTTTACAGTATTTATAGTATTTCTTTTAAATTATATAAAAAAAAATATATAAATACAAAAAAATAAAAACGGATGAAGATTATTTGATAAATTTTGAGAAAAAAATAGAAAAAAATTATTCTCATATCTGGTTAGTACTTTTGCTCATGGATCCAATACAAAAAAAGAAAAAAAATGTGAAATTCAGTGGAAATAAATAAACATTATCTTTTTTTTTTTTCGTGAATCCATATGGAGTTGTCAAGCGGGTCCATATCCTCTAAATTAATTCAAATTTTGAATATAAATCCAGACGATCAAAATACAGACCAATCTGGTTTAATTTAAAAATTAATAAAACCTCTTTAATATTAGTGTCAAAACTGATGGAACAGTTCGGATCCAAGTTCAATATTTGAACTTTGAAGATGGTTCAAATGTCTTTATTTTTAAAAATAATGTAGCTCAAAATTTAAAAGTTAAAATTAAATTGGTGAATATGATTTTCATGACAATCAAAACAAAATTGAAATGTCATAATTTCTAAATGTTGATTTTTTCACTTATTTATTTACATAAAAATAAAATTGAAATGTAATAATTTTTCATGAGCACAGAGATTAAAAAAAAAATCAACTTATTTATTTACATAAAAATAAAATTGAAATGTAATAATTTTTCATGAACACAGATAAAAAATAACGTAGATGGGATGTAAATGGAGCGGATTATTCGCAAAATACGGATCCGGATATATACTGAATAAGATGAATGGATCCGATAGGGAAATGGATTTGGATAAATTTTGCGGGTGCTAAACACATTCAAACACATTCAGATGTAAGTTTAACAGATCCTCAGTAACTCCAAAAACACCTTTGCAAAGTGCTGAGCAGAAGTGCTTATATATTACTTTCTTTCTTCTCTCCATCTGTAGTGGGATTAAAAATAAAAACCAATCCAGACAGGCAGCACGACAAACAGTTTTGAAGCACATTAAAAAGCTTGGCTAGCTGGCACCTGGCATCGACATACCTTTGAAATTTGTTCCCTTACCTATTCCTCTTGTTTATACTCTTCTTCATTTCCATATTCAAAGGCACCTCCATTTTTTCTATTTTTTGATTTATTTTTCTTAATTTTTTAATTAGTATTTGTATCTTAAAGTTCATATGACTCAAATATCCTACAAGTATTCATTTTCTATCTGTATTTGAATCCGTATTCGAATTCGTGTTAGTAAATTATCCGCTCCGTATCCGTTTAAGGCGGATTTAGTTTCGAATTTTGATATCCATTTACTATCTGTATCCGTATTCGTATCCGCTCATTGAAAGATGGATACGAATATGATATCAGCATTATTCACTCCGTATCAGCTCCGTTTTCACCCCTACATCTAACAATTTTATTTTAAATTTTAAATTTTAAATTATTAACATTTTTAAAATAAAATTATAAAAAAAGTACAAACAAATAAAAACAGTTGAACCCTTGTCATATTTGAATAGTATATAACATAGAACTATCTGGCCATCTCCAAGGACTTGAGTATACAAAATAAACTCCTTTTTCTCCAATCTTTTCAAAGATTTTGACTTATAAAAAGATAATCGATACTTAGAATAATGTTAAAACTTCAAACTTTTTAGTTATACTACAAAAAATTATATTCTTAAACTCTACAATTTGGAAGGTTTTATTGTTGTTTTCATGTGAGACAGCTAAATCATCTGAAGCTCTCGTTGTTGCCAACTTTGGAGTGAATTTCTGTAATTGAAAATAAAAAAATAGTGACTTAATTATGATCAAATATATTAATGAAGTAAGTTCTTTAGATGCTCCTTGACCCTGCGGCATCCGGTTTAGTCACCATAGGTTCTTCTGCTGATCCTGAAATGTAGTCATCAGTGCTTCTTAGCAGTGAATTCAATTGCCTACAAAATTTGACTTCTCGCAGTTTCATTGGATGAATCAAAATCAGCAAGAAATTGGAAACTCTGGTTCTGTTGTGTTGTATGCATAGAAGGAAAAAACCGGAATCGGAATGACGATCGGTCTTTTGACTGTGGAATCAGAATTGGGTGAATCGGTCGGAATTGGCCGAATCGGATCAGAAACTTGGATTTTTTTTTTTCCAAAAACTTGGATTAGTCCTTATTCAAGGGATCGAATCACGTAGCAGCCAAATTTTTTTGGACAGTTGTATTTGTACGGTTTGACCAAAATTTAACTTGAATTGTACTGTTTTGACTGAAATTTGACTAGAATCAGAGCATTTCGGCCGAAATTGGATGAAAATATCACCTACCTGTAACTAATTACATAAAATTTAAATGGACGGCACCAAAAAATTCCAATAAATAAGGTCAAATAATCGTTGCTATCGTGGCACAGGAATTGGAGATTTGCCGAAGGTTAACAATGACGTGGGGCAGGAACTGGTCAGCACATGCTAGCCTCACTCTATTTATTATATTATTATTATTAGAGGAGGGTTCAAATACCTCTATTTTTTGTATTTTTATTATACTTTTATTTTTAAAAAATTTAAATAACTCAAAATTTAATACTTAAACGTTAAAATAAAACTATTAAATATGATCTATGTTATTTTCTCTATGTGTCCATAAAAAATTATTACATTTTGATTTTACTTTTATATGAATCAATAAGTTAAAAAATCAACGTCTATAAATTATTCACATTAGTATACATTTTTACAAGTTCAAGATGGCAACCAAAACAAAGTTGAAATGCCATAATTTTCTACACATGCATAGATAAAATAATATAGTTCATATTCAATGATTTTATTTTGAATTTTAAGATTTAAATTTTGAGTTATTAAAATTTTAAAAAATGGAGGCATGATGAAGACACAAAAAATGTAGGCAATTGAACCCTCCTCTTGTTGTTGTTGTTGTTCTTCTTCTTCTTCTTCTTCTTCTTCTTCTTCTTCTTCTTCTTATTATTATTATTATTATTATTATTATTATTATTATTATTATTATTATTATTATTATTATTATTATTATTCATGCTTGGCGTGCTAAAAGCAAGAAGGATATATGAAATATATGAATTTATTATTATTCATGTTTGGCGTGCTAAAAGCAAGAAGGATATATGAAATATATGAATTTATTATTATTCATGCTTGGCGTGCTAAAAGCAAGAAGGATATATGAAATATATGAATTTATTATTATTCATGCTTGGCGTGCTAAAAGCAAGAATGATATATGAAATATATGAATCTGTATCATGGATAACCTCTTCATTCCTCCTCTTAAATTCAATTAAGCACTCTTTTAGAAGGAGATATGAATCTGTATCATGGATAACCTCTTCATTCCTCCTCTTAAATTCAATTAAGCACTCTATTTTTCAGATCGTGAGAAATTTCTTCCATCACTTTTGTCAATCCCATATTACTCAATGGAAGTTTCTAATTGTTTACAGACCTTTGTCCACACTTTGTCCACAGAAAAACTGACATTTAACTTGCGTATATACTGTAAAATTATCCCTACATTTTGTATAATTAGACAATATATCATATAAAAATATGTCAGTTAATCATAAAAATCCAACAAATATTTGAAGTAGTCCCATGTTAGAAACAAATTGCAACTTGCAGAACAGGACAAAAAAAAAAAAAACTTTCAAAGGGACCACTTGCTGTACTTTCGAAAATTGCAGTTATAGGCAGTTATTGGCAGTTAATGTTAGTTATTAGCGGTTATTTCGACAAAAAAGTGATAAAAAAATTAAATTAAATTTTCAGAATAATTTTTTTAAAATTTGTTTTCTTTATAATGAAATACTATAAAATTGACTCCTTTAACTATAAAAATAAAATGTAAAAACTATAAAATAGCAGTAATGCAAAATTCACAGACGAAAATGATTAAATAAGATGTTAAAAAGTATCAATTTTCAATACTGTAAAATTGTCAAGTTAAACTGTGAAAACAAAATGTAAAAACTATAAAATTTGAACAATGTAAAATTAGCATACGAAACGATAAAATAAGATGTTAAAAACTATCAATTTTCAATACTGTAAAATTAACAAGTTAAGCTATGAAAATAAAATATAACAACTACAAAATTTCAATAATGTAACATTAGCAGATGAAAAGGATAAAACATAATGTAAAAAGTATAAATTTTCAATATTGTAAAACTATCAACTTAAATTATAAAAACAAAACAAACAACCTACAAAAAATCAATATTGTAAAATTGCTATATCTAAACTATCAATCAATTGCATGTATACAATATCCAGAACATTAAAAAAAAAAAGGACAAAAAAAAGACAAAAAAAAAGACAACAATATCTCAATACTGTAAAATGACATATCGTAACTACAAATATATAAATTTCAAACTGTAATACACCACACAATCATAAAATTCACCGCAACCACAGTATTCAACACACAATATCAAGCATAAGTATATCATTTAACATCCAAAATAGCATCAAACAAATTATAAAAACATACAACTTCTACATTAACAACCTCCTGTAAACATTGTTGGGATGAGTAAAAAGTCTCATAACAAGAACCACATGTTCTTTCGAAATATCTTCATGCATACGAATAAAATAAACAATGTAACAAATTAGATTTATTACAAAAAAAAATTACAAAATAAACTTACAAGTTTTTTACCTGTGTGAAAATCATAGGACTGTCTGTGATTATATTGTATACAAAACGCAAGACGAAGATAGCGCAGTCATGTGATTTCTCTATCTGTTTTGGGCAGTTTTTTACAATCCACAACAACATCTTTCCAATCAGGTTTGGCTGAAAGTTAATTTCATATCAGCAATTAATAAAAACTTTACTTCTTAAACTTGTAGTTAATTGGCACAAGAAAGGAAAGCTAGTACAACAATACTGTAAAATATTGAGAAGGACAAAGTATAATAAAAAACACTCACAAGTCCTCTAGGAAAGAAATTTTTTAAGCTAACTGATTGTGTGCCAATGATTCCATATATGCCCCTTCTTCCCCAGCAGATGTGTAGTAATGGATTTCCATGGCAAGAACATCCACTACATAAAGAACCCAGTGATTTTTCTTGCAAATTAGAATGAAAAACCATCTTATTGTATCAAATTGAGGCCCAAATAATTGAGGGAGGGCCTCCAAGGCTGCATATGCAGTGTAACCATACATACAAGTCTATATGAGACAAAATAACACACATTAAATAGTACTCAAGTATTTCAACAGCAAAAGTATAAAGATCAAATTAATAAAATAAAAAAGAAAATAATAAATTACATATAAATAAAAATTAATGAAAAACCATTTATCTTTTATAGGCGTCTCAAATTACATGATATTCAGAACCATTTCAACCAACTGCAAAATCAAACGATCAAGATCATTCAAATCAAATCACTGATGTATCATGTAAAATTACTTCATATATCCAATAATATTAACTAATGTATTCTATGAAGATAATAGAAACAATGCTGTTAAATAGGATATCTAAACAATGAAATCAACAAATATATCTGTAAAAAATAACATATCGAATTGAGCTAAAAAAAGTAACATATCCGGGCCATGCAATTAACTAATTTTGAATATAAATTGAGGCGATCAAAATACAGACCAATCTGATTTAATTAAAAAATTCCCAAAACCTCTTCAATATTAATGTCAAAACTGATGGAAGAGTTCGGATCCAAGTTTAATATTTAAAGATGGTTCAGATATCGTCATTTAAAAAAAAAAAATACTAGCTCCAAATTTAAAATTTAAAAGTTAAAATAAAACCATATAATATGATTTTGATGACCATCAAAATAAAGTTGAAATATCATAATTTCTAGACGTTAATTTTTCAACTTATTTATTTACATAAAAAGAAAATTAAAATATAATAATTTTGTATAAACACAGAGAAAAAATAACATAAATCACATCTAATAATTTTATTTTAACATTTTTATTTAAAATTTTAAATTATTAACATTTTAAAAATAAAAATATGATAAAAGTACAAACAAATAGAGACAGTTTAACTCTCTCCTCATATTTAAAATTATTCGAACTCTTGCCAAACTGTTATCGTTATGGCTCTTCAATTACGCTCATTTTGATTTGAAAATTTTATATTGTGAAATTTAATTCTATTTTTAACACTTTTTTTTATTTTCATATCATGATATAATATAAAACAAATCATTATTCATTCACCCTATTTTTTTTTTTTTGCACATTTTTAAGTAGAGCTCAAATGTCCCATTCGTTTCCTGCCTTAAAATCTGAACTGCACATCTAAACTAGACCAGCGGCTCGGATCGAGACCTTTTGTTTCCAAAAACGCACGCGACTAATTGAGATGTTTCTCTCCATTTCTCATCTTTCCTTACCATCCAGTTCTCACCTTCCGACTGATAGCGACGCTCTTTCCTCCGCGCAATACGGTCGTGGGCTCTCTCTCTCCTCCGCGTGATGCAGCTCTCTCTCCTCTCCCTTCCTACTTGGCAACTGGCTATGGTTCCAAGTTCTGTGGAGCCTTCACTACCAGCATCTCCATTATCTGAGGTAAGCTGATTCTTAATAAATAGTTCAATAGAAGTATAGAACAGTCTTTTTAGTGAAAAAATGGCACCAGTAAATTCTAATAATCTTCGTTACTTTGTGATTGAGGGCAATAAAGCTGTTTCCCATTATACATCTTTGTCATTTTTTTTAGTGATTAGTAGGGGCATCAAAAACAAAAGAGAGCCAATATGTTCAGTACTGTAATTATGTAATTGAGATGCTTGGTGCTGCAATTATGTTCACATTTGTAATTAAGCTTGATCTGTCACGGTTTGAAGGTATGTTCTGAGTATGTTATTTAAGCTATGCACTGTTGCAAATTGGGTACTCCTAAGTATAACAAAGCATGGAACTTCCTTTGCTTGTAAATACATTTTCTTGCATCAAGTCAGAATGTCATGCTTTTCAGCATCTTCATAAAACACTGAAATATTTCTTAAACTCACATTCTATTGGTATAACATGTTTCACTTATAATAAAATTATAGTACATAGAAACATTTGGTTGAAAAACATTGTCAAGAAAGCAAGATATACTGATGATTTCTAAAATATACAAAGAAACCCTACAAAGAAAAATTCTATGAGTATCAGATCTTCACAAATCACAAGTCACAACTAAATCCATAAAGGATGGAAGAAGAATGATTTTGCTTCCAGTCTCTAATTCACTCTTTGCATTACCACTGCTTCTTTTGCACTTTATGATTCTTTTTCTCTCAGCCACTAAATCCTTACTGTCCCGAATCAAAAAAATTAGTAAGGAAAACTAATTTACAACAAATTAAGAATAGAAAAACTAACCAATTGAAATAACTCATAATCATTACCAACAAATTAAACAATATCCCATCCCTGACGCACAAGGAAAACAAAGAGTGAAATGAGTATTTTGCCTGAATAGGTCTTTCTTTCTTTCTATATGCATTAAATTGTTACTATATATACCAACAAATTAAACAAAACTTTCTGATTCAGATAGAACAGAACAGAACAGAGAGTTCACCTACCTTAACGGCAGGCATTCGATCATCCCTTTAATCTCTAGATTTTTAGCTTTCTGTGGTTATTTGCTGACTTTATTTGGATTGCTCTACTGGCCTTTTAATTTTGGTGTAGTTGTTTCCTATCATAAGCCAGACATACAGGCACTGATGTGTAGAATCATTCAATTATCTGTTATATCATAATCTAATATGGGGTAGCACTATGGAGGACGTGCTTAATATCAAAATCCACATTGTAACACTAGTTACCTCATACCCAAAATTATTTTTCTTATTCATATCTTTTTAGATTCCTTTGCTATATTGGTGGTATAAATCAGCCAGCCATGCTGAGCTTACGGCTGGGTTTTACAATTCAACAAATCGAGATGGGTACTCACCTGTACTAGAGGTGTTAAAGAGGCATGGTGTGACTGTGAAGCTTGTATATTGCGGGCTCAATTCCCAGATCGACGGTGAGGTTTGTGCTGACTCTGAAGTTTTATGCTGGCAGGTAGCTTACACATTGATGCATCTCTTTCTCTCTCCTTTTTTTTTTTTCTTAAAATCTCTCTCTCTCTGTGTCCCTCTACAGCACATACATGCATTTAATGTATGGGTAATGCTAGGT
>CAXKVR010000530.1:0-18145 GCA_964058845.1 Carex sylvatica
CATCAACATCAATATCAATATCAGTTCGATTAACGGGTACTGGTCCTGACTCTGGCATAGTTGGAAATCTAGAGATTATGGGTGTCTGTCTGGGTGGTGGTGGTAACTCTTCAATATTTTCAGGAGAGTTGTGGTGGTACCCTTGGTTGTCATAAGGGGAATGGTGGTGGTATCCCTGGTTGTCATAAGGGGAGTTGTAGTGGTATCCCGGGTTGTCATAAGGGGAGTGGTGGTGGTACTCCTGGTTGTCATAAGGGGAGTGGTGATGGTACCCCTGGTTGTCATAATCCGAATTATCATAACCGGAAGGTCCATCCCCAGCCACACTAGAAGGTCCAGCCCCAGCACGGGGAACCCTCTTTGAATATATGTCCATTATCGAGACCCCACTAGACTCAAATTTAGTGTACACAACTCTCCATAAATTCGCATCTGTTATTGGAAACCTCACAAAGTAAGGTCTACCCGCCCCACCCCTTTGTGAGTTATCAATCCATGTAGTCAATTCTATTTTATACCTGTTGGGGTTTACAGTAGTCTTTTCGTATATTAGCTGCTTGAGTTCCTGAAATGTGATATTTTCATTAACCTCGAAGCCAAATGCAGCATCTTTCGTGTAATACACGCCATCTACACCCTTTTGTAACTTGCCGCCCACATATAGTGCAACTAACATCTTTTCCTTAACAAACTACATTTAAACAAAAATTTAATAAGTATTACAGTAATTGTACAATAATAAATGACAAATAAAAAAAAAAAAACTTGTTGCTAGAGGTAAATGCAACACTTACAGTAATTGAACGGTAATTCTACAGTAATTGTACAGCAAATTCTACAGCAATTGTACAACAAATTCTATAGCAAACATACAGTAAATACTACAGTAATCGTACAGTAATTGTACAGTAAATACTACAGTAATTGTACAGTAAATACTACAGTAATTGTACAGTAATCGTACAGTAATTGTACAGTAATCGTACATTAATTGAGTAATTACTAAATAATTAAATATAATTTAAATAATACCTGTCGCTTTTTGCCAAAAAAATTGCCCGCTTCTGCTGCCGGGAGTGATGGTAATGGTTGGAGTGGGCAGGAGAGAGAAAAAACGGGATTATAAAAGCATGCATAATGAACCGCCCATGGGGGGGGGGGGGGCCCACATGCCATTTGACCCGCCCGTGGGTGTGGCACCCCACTGTGCTTGTGACCCGCCACTGGGCCAGGCACTTCATAAGGAATATGGGCCGCCCGTGAGCCTGACGGTCAGGGCATGAATAAAAAAAAATCAATTGCAGAATTATTTTTAAATTTTTTTTTTTCAGAGAAAATATTAATAAAAATGGCCGATTTGAATCCTCCTCTTATTTATATTAGTTGTGAAAAAAACAACAAAGTGAATTAGGATTTAAACATAAATATAGGTAACATAAGGAACAGAGCTATAGTATGATGCATGCATTTCAGGTAGGAATCTCGAAAACAACCACAATAGAAAGGTTCTCTCTTTTTTTTTTATTGATAAAGATGCAATTTTACTTTTGAGTAAAAAATTGAAGATAAAACTACTTAATTATTTAATATCTTAAAAAAAAATTCGGATTTCAAATATATGACCTCTCATATAAAAAAATATTATTTTTGTCACTAAATTAAAAGTTAATTTTTGATAAAGATACAATTTTTGAAATTACACAGAGTAGAGAAATAAAATAAATAAATAAAGCACAAACTAAATTAAGATAAATCCTCATTATTCAAACAAAAGACTAACCAAGTTAATTCTCCCTAAAAGCTACCTTTTTTTTCTAGGTAAGCCTACACTCTATGACCCAATCATTACTTGTTTGCCTTTCCTTGTAAGATTATCATGGAAACCCTATCTTGTTGCCTACAAGAAAGCAAGACAACTACTAATAAAGACCTTGTCTTCTTCTTTTTATTTTTTAATTTGGAAATATAATTAAGACTTTGTCTATTCTCATACAAAATAACTATTTTCTTACTAGCAAACCATACCACGAAAGCTTCATCCCTGTTTACTAAGTTCCGCCGAAAGTATTTTTAATCAGCAACAAGATCTGAAAATCACAGGGACAAAAAATGGCAAGAAAGAAAATTTCTATTTCAAATATTTTGAAATCAGACGGTACTCTATTTCCATAGAAAATGGTCTTCAATTCTTTACAATTTACATTGTCAAATTTAACTTGGGAATTTTCCGGGCTACAAAAGCCACCTACCAGTGATCAAAAATCATCATTGGCTAATAAAACAATAAAATTATACTCAGAAAATAAATTCTCTAGCTATTAATGTGTCATCCATCAACAAAACCAGTCATCCTCCAAACTGCATTTCGAATGTGCCGAAGCTCACGGCCTCTTAGTGTTCGGCCTTGACCGCTACGGAGTGAAATTGCAATTTCGCCACCATTACTCTTTCGGGACAGCATAACATGAGGTGGCACGAACTCGGTGCACTCTTCCTCATAGCCCCACTTTGTACTCTCGCATGAAAAATGATGATGACTTGATGGACTACATGGTATGGTGATAGGAGACGACGGAGGGATTTCACTATTATGTTGCATGTCTCGGCTGCGTCGATCAGCGAAGTTCGATATCGTTTCTTCAGAAAAGGATGACTTTTTAGAGATTTTCTCCGGCCACAAAACTTCAGCTTCAAGGAATTCTTCCATTTTGTGGGAAATGCTAAACTGGGATTGCTTTCTTTGAGTACTATTGAGAAATTAATTGCTTCTGCTATTTGGAAAACAAAAGCTTGGAGTTGGCTCAAATTTATATAGAAGAGAAGAGTGCGCAAAAAGGAAACCAAGGAATAACCATGCTGACGTGGCATGTCCTTGACCAACCACGTATATCAATAAATTGCTTCTATTGATCAGGAAGTATTCTCCTTCCACACGTATTTTCCTCATATAAGTGGAAATAATTATCTTATATGAAATCAGTTTTAGATGGCAACCACGTATATATTTGGTAAAATAATTTTATAATAAGTTTGAGAACCTTCATTCAAAACTTTGGGGTCTTGAAATTAACGACGATCTTTTATTCAACTAACAAAATCATTTTTAATCACATCTGAATCTAGAAAAAAATGAGGCCAAGAGGAATAATAGTTGTAAGCAAGAAAATTGTCAGTTAGCTTTTTATGAATAAGGCAGTATTTATTCTTGAGTGCGGATTCTAAGAGGTAATGTAACATTTGAATTTTAATTAATCCGGACTAATTCAGTTCAAATATGTAATGCATAAGATTTCTTTATGATTCGTGCTAATATATATTGAACGGACTTGTTTGAAAACAAAAAATTGAGTTATCTCATCAGGTGATATGAATTCGGATTCTTAGGTTTTCTTTCTTTCTTTTTGCAAATAATTATTTGAGTGTTTAAAGTCAGAAGGAGAACCGTGTAATGCATGCTCAATAATTAATGACGACCAATCACAGAGATCCACATAGACGTTGGGGACTTGGGATTTTAATTAAGATATTTTAAGTAACGACAAGGTTAGAAAAGCGCCTAATAAGGACCCAAGAAGCTATGACAAGGCTTAAAAGTAATTCTCAAGAGAAAGCCGAAGCTGAGGTGAACGAATGATTGGGGAACTATTAGTCCATATGTGTGGGACCCACTTAATTTGTTCTGATAGTAGGCTTATCCAAAATTATAAGCTCTAGATCTTATGTGGGTTAGTTGTTGTGCATCGTCTGTATAACTATAATCTGTATTGTTGACTGGTGCATGCACTTTGTGAAGTTGAGACCCTGAGGTGCAGGGGAGGATCTACTGTGCTGTAGCCACGCTCATGGATTTCGAGTTTTAGTAGTAATCTATTGGTACCAATCGACTTTGTCTCTTCTTAAAAATTATTTTGCTCTCATCTTGATGTTTGATTTGTAATTCGGGTCAAATTTAGTGTTAAAATCAAAATAATTTTTTTGAATTATGATTGGTAATGTTAATTATAAGTTATGAGATCAGAAATTATAAGTTAGAGTATTAGAAAGTATAAGTCAAAACATTGTTTTCTTTTATAAGTACTCAATTAGTTAATGGGTTTAAATCCGATAAGCTATTTAAATCCGACTCGATATATTTTTGGTCCCCTTGACAAAGTATTGAAATGGGTAGCAGCAATTAGTTAGGAAAAAATTTCAAATCTTGACGATACTTTGTCAATACTTGACGATACTTACCAATCTTGACGACATAATTAGTTCAATACTTTCCAATCTTGACGATACTTACCAATCTTGACCACATAAATATTATACATTACCAATCTTGACGATACTTGCAAATATTGATAAGAACTAGAGACCACATAATTAGTTCCAAGATACATTACCAATCTTGACGATTCTAGTCTAGCTAAATTCAAAACCAACACTATAAGTGTACTTTTCAGTTTTGAAACTGAATTTTAAAAACAAAAATATGAATCCGTGTCAAGGACCAATTCATACGCATAGTACCATAGCCTTACCCTTATTATATTATTACATGTATAAAATATATTTAAAGGATGAAACCTCAAATTAATCGTGATCGGCCTCTGATCGAGTGCGTATCCTCTGAGATATCTCAAATTTTGCGTGACCGATGTCTTCGGTGCCTATTCAGGGGTGATGTAGGGGGACAGTATTATGTGTGCTTTGAGATTCGTTTAGAACCTATTTAAACGGCTGGAGTTTTTCATAAAGTCACGCAAAGTTTGAGATATTTTTTCAACTTACTATCGTCAAGATTTGCAAGTATTGAAATGGGTAGCAGCAATTAGTTAGGAATTTTTTTCCTAAATCTGTAGTTATACAAAGATCAAAAGTTCAAAAAAAGTTTCACAAAAATCGATTTCTAAAATGTTGTATCTATTTTAAAAAAAAATAAAAACTTTAAATTATTTATTGATTGTTATTCAAAAATTATTCTCAAAATAGATACAACTTTTTATAAATTAAATGTACTAGAAGGATCACAATAACTCACATTCAAAGCATATATTTTTTTTTCAATAACACATAAAAAAATATATTAATTTTTTTTACAGCTGTGAAAAATCCGGTATGAAAAATATTGATCTGGGTTATTTGTCACAGTCTTTCTAATAAATTAAATTATATTGTATTTCATCTATTTTTAAATAAATATATTAAACATTTCTAATATTTCAATACAAAAAATAAATTAATTAAAAAATATATATTTTGTAAAAAAGAAAAATGAAAACACAAAACCGGTTATTTAGTCATCGGACCAATTTCTAGATCCGGTGACTAAATAACCAGAAAGAGGGGCTTGGTCCAGTTATTTAGTCTCCGAAAAGGGCAGATTTCGAATTCTTACGAAAAGTTGGATAGATTTTATAATTATATAATATTTTTTAGTATTAATAAAAATTCCGGAACATAGCTTGTACCATGACTATGTAAAGGCCCTGACAGATAATATAATTAAGAAGAGTTATCGGATATATAAGAAAAAAGGTATGAAATAAATATAGGAAATGAGTACTTCACAGAAAATTGCCCACAGATTTAGACCAAATTTAAATATTGCAGACATTAGGAAAAAAAAACGCTGAGAAAAAAAGGAAAAATTGTAAAAGTTATTATGAAAAGGCAAAATGTAGTTAACACAAGACACATCAAATTGGTGGTAGAGGTGTCAATATAGTGGGTGTAAGCATTTTTTAAGATTTTATTGACCCGTGTAAGTTGATTTTATTGGTTTGGTGTGAGCATTTTTTTTATCCGCGTATTTGTTGTGTGATGCTTTTTTTTCACTCTTACACCGCATTATTTGATGCGGCGGAGTCTATTTTTTGAAATTTCATCTGATCTTTTTCTTTCTAGTAGGAAACATTTTTTTTTTTTTTGTAATTGAATAAAATATCTTAAATCACAGTGACAAGTAGGGCTGGCAAAAAAAATCGTAGTTCGTAATTTTATTTGAGTTTAATTCAGATTTGATTCGAGTTAATTCGATTCAAAATTAGTTCGAATTAAAACGAATTAAACCAGGTTTGGTTCAACATTAATTCAAACCAAATTCAAATTGAGTCTGGTTCAATCGAAATTAGTTCGCAAACTTTTATGGTTTGAATCTCATAATAACATCAGCCGTTCATTTACCTAAAATTTTGTTGTGATGTATATTTTTTTATGAACAATTTTTCAACTTAAAAACACTCATTTTATACCGGTAAAAGGAAGCTGTGTGAATTTTGTCCCGCGAGAAAAAAATTAATACTGGTATAACTAGGGCCGCTAAAAAAAAATTAAATTCGTAGTTTGATTCGACTTCGATTCGAAAAATGCGTAGTTCGCAATTAATTCGATTCGAAATTAGTTTGATTCGAAATAAATCAAAATCAGTTCAGTTCGACTCTAATTCAAATCAAACTCAAACCTAGAGTAAATTCGAGTTCCATTCGTTGCCACCCCTACTGACAAGCGTAAAATTGTTTTTCATAAATAAACAATTAAGAATTTCATACTTCGCCTTTTCCGAATAGTTGGATAATCAAAAGGGTAATATAATGCAAAAGATGTATAGATTAAATAATAATCTCATTCAAAAAATTTAAATATATAATTTATCCAAATATTTATTTATTAGATTATGACTCATTATGACAGAATATAAAATCAGAATAATTTTACATGTGTATTGAACATTCTTTATTTTACCATACTGATAGAAATAAATTTGAGTTGTGTAAAATCAGAATGTGATAGTTAAAAAACCTAAAAAAGCAACAACGTGGCGGAGCCATATTCGTTCCTCTAGTGGTTGATTTAGCTGAGAAATTTTGTTTGAACAATGCAAAATAGAGAGTAAATATATTAACAGAGCAATTTTAGCAATATGCATTACACCGGCTAATTAAGGCATGTAGTTCGTGTGCTGCATGAAGTCAAAACTACTCTGTATAATAGACGCAACTTTAGCCGGTAGATTCGGTCGGAAATAAATCTGCTGTGATCCATAGGAATTGCAGGAACCCTGTAATTCCAAATCCAACCTTTCATTTGTTTTGAGATTCGGTCGATTGATCAGCCCACTGTTAATTTATTAATTATTCTTCAAAGCTTATCCGTAATGCTAATTCTGAGATTTTCTGTTGTCTGAGTTCGTGTTGTCTACATAATGGACTATGAGATCAGGTGTAGTTAAAAGCACCATCAACTGTACCAAATAATAGAATTTCATGGTATATTGATCCAAATAAATTTGATGTATGATCACATAAGCAATACCTGGAGAAAGGTAAATTAATGAACTAGTGAACGTCAACATCACTGGTTTCAGTTTCAAACTTTTAATTAATAAAATTTGAGACTTGACACTCAAGATGTCAATAAAAAATCAACTAGTTGTGGGATTTCCTACTATATATTGTTGAATACATTCCTTTTTTTTTTAAATTTGAAGATGCGTTCTATATATATTTTTTATATTTTTAAGGAGCAAAACACAAATGGACTCAGCAAAATCTTCAATTGAAAATGTGCATAATTAAAAAGTTTGAAAATAATGTCAATAAATAAAAAGGGCAATCCAGTTTGGATTCTATTAGGCTTATATGGCATGCTAGCTAGTTTGGTTTGGCTTGGCACTTAAGTAGTAGGGGCGGATTCAAAATTAATGATAGTGGAAAACTAAGAGTGAGACACAATTTTATAATTATTTTTAATATTAAGTATATTTTTCTAATTTTTTCTGTGAAAAACATAGAAATAAAAGAATTTTTCAAAAAAAAAAATTTTGAAGAAAAATTTCAAGATAAGGTATAATTTATTATTTTTAAAATCTTAAGTATAAGTTAATAATTTTTTACCTGAAAAATAACATAAATATAGAAATATATATATTTTTAATTTAGGCAGGTGGGGTAAGACCTTCAAGGCAGGGTTGAGTTGAAACTTTTGAACTCTGTTATCAATATTATTCGATCATATTATTGTGTACTAACTATTTTCTCTTCATTGTTTTAACTCTTCCCTTAATAACATAAAGTTTGGTGTTGATACATACTGTAGAATTTAAAAGAGAAGGATGAAAGGTGGTATTTTTGGGCAAACATTACATGTCACTGGTCAGTTCAAACTTGAAATTGCAAGCTCTCAATGTCCTTGGATCAGGTAATATGGGTCGAAATTTCCATCCCGCATATTCATTTACAACTGCCAAATAGAACTACAATTTATTTGGTTTTTTCTATGAAATTAAAATTTTCACTCAATTCATCTATTTTCTTATGGTTTTTTCATCTACAATTTATTTGGTTTTTTCTATGGAGTGGGGGTGCTACTGTTCCTCGCTACAGTAACACCCCATTGCCCTTTAATAATATATAATTACATGATTTATTTTAGTATTAAATTCTTGCCTCAGTTAATCTACAAATATCTACCCTGCACCGAGTGCGTATACTCTGAGATATCTCAACTTTTGTGTGACCGACGTGTGGTGCCTATTCGGGGATGATGTGGGGTCAGTATTATGTTTGTTTTGAGATTCGTGCAGAGTATATTTAAACGGTTGGAATTTTCCATAAAGTCACGCAAAATTTGAGATATCTCAGAGCATACGAATTCCCCTGCACCAGGGATTGCATAGACTTAGTCGTTTCATTATAATTATTTATTTTATCTAGAGTCTAGATGCACTTCTTGAGTACTTATAACAATAAACTACGAAAGATTCAAATTGATTTTTTTTTTAATAAAATTGTTAAATCAATCAATTATGCCTAAATTTGCTTAGCAAACCAATGATGGAAAAATTATTCTTGCGCAGTCTATTTGCTTAATTAGTCTGTACATTGGAAAATTTCTTGGGTCTTACCAATGACAAGGTAAAATATCACCATGTGCTTTTTGGAGCGTAGAGAAAGAAAATATCCATGCATTCCTTTGTTTAACAAAAATGAAATTATTTGTTTGTATGTCCATCAATTTTCTGATTTTATATTAAACCATTATTATTAATTAAACTAAAAAAATTGTATGAACTTAAGTGCACAATAAAGATTCATGAGCTTAACTTAAACAAAAATCAATCGGCTTCCAATAACAAATTCTACAATTGACCTATATCTAATTAGTAATCAACAAGCTAAACGTTTATATTATAATTTTTTTATTTTTCGAGTTCTTTTTGGTAGAAAAAAAAAAACTAAAAAATATGTTTTAAATATTAATGCCCACCAGATCAGACAATTTCTGACATTTTATTATGATTGAAGTTAGGAACTAAAAGTCATAGTTATCTTGCTCCAACAAATTATATATAATGTAATAAATTGTGCGGCCATTTTTATTAATACCTCTTAAAAAAAACTAAATTTTAACAATGTCCCTGCAATTAATTTTTTTTTATTACTACCCCGACCATCAGGCCCACGGGCGGCCCATTTATTGAAGGAAACCGCCCCGCCCCCTGGGCGGTCCATTACCCCAAGCAAACCGCCACACCCCCGGGCGGTCCGCTATGCATTAATATTCCCCAGCAGCCCTCCCTCCCACCCACTCCTCTGCCTCTGCCCTAATCCCGCCCCCCCCTCTGCCCCTGCTCCGAACCAAACCAGAAAAAGAGAAAAAAGAAGAAAAAAGGAGAAAAGATTTGCGTCGCCGCTCCTGTCTCCGCCCCTGCCGCTGCCGCCGCGACTGCTCTGCTCCTCTCCCGCTCTTGAATGTAAGTTTTTTCGATTTGATTAGTTAAATTTAGGGTTAGGGTTAGGGTAGATTAGTGAATCGATAATGGTTGAATTAGTTGAATTGGTGAATTGGTTGAATTGTGACTCGATAATGGTTGAATTAGAGTTGTTCCGAATTTGTTGAATTGCTCCAATTAGTTGAATTGGTTGAATTGGTTGAATTGGTTGAATTAGTTGAATTGGTGAATTGGTTGAATTGTGACTCGATAATGGTTGAATTAGAGTTGTTCCGAATTTGTTGAATTGCTCCAATTAGTTGAATTGGTTGAATTGGTTGAATTGGTTGAATTGGTTGAATTGGTTGAATTGGTTGAATTGGTTGAATTGTTCGAATTGGGTGCTTTATTGAATTGTTTGAATTGGAGATTATTAATAAAAATAATAATTATGGTAGAATTGCTTAATTTTTTTGAATGTGATATAGTTCAATTTAGGGTTTATGGTTATGAATTGTGAATTGCTTAAAAATGTATAGTTTATGATTCTCTTCTTTGAATTTAGGGTTTATGATTCAATTTGGGGTTATTATGGTTGAATTATTTGATTTGTTTAGAAATATAAAGTTAGAGTTTATGGTTTACAAAATTTAGGGTTGATAGGTTTTTGACTTTAATTGACGAAAAACATGTATATATATTAATAGAAATTAATTTTAAGTAAAAATAAATTATTTTAAAGTATATCAAAATTAGTTTAAAAATTGCCTATTCGTTATTAAATGAATTGCAGTTTTTTGTTTTTCTTGCAAATTTCATATTTTTATAAAATTTAATAGTAAATAAAATTTTCTATTTTTATAAAATTTAATGGTTAATGGTGAATAAAATTTAGTAGTAAATATAATTAATTTGCTTAGAAAAATTAATTTGTTTATAAAACAGTACCTACCTAGGGACCTCTTTGTGACAGGATGTAAAAAGTTGTATGATACGTATTTTTTAATTAAAATTTCATAGAAATACTAGTTGCAAAATGTATAAAACTTAATAATATTTTCAAACATAAATTTGAATAAAAGAAATGATTATTTTGAAATTTATTTGATAAATTGCGAGCACATGTAGTTATTTGGTAATTTGTTATAATTAAAATTCGATTAAAATTCATGTGTTTCGGTTATTGGTTAGATATATATTTTACAAATATGGTGAGATGAATTGTTGTTGTAATAATAAAAATATGTGTAGTTACTATTTTTTAATTATTGTGATTGATTATATTTTTTTTTTTAAATGTAGTATGCGTAGATCTTCTAGACGGTGGAGAGACCCACAAGCGACTGTAGCGGGTCCAGATGCTATGGATCCGCCTGGAGCGGGTCCGTCCTCAGTGGATCCGACTGGAGCGGGTCCGTCCTCGGGTGGAGCGAAGCAGTCATATGAGGATATGGCTGGAGCGGAATTTGAGGATCCGACTGGAGCGGGTCCGTCATCTCAGACTGGGCGTAGAGATGGTTGGCATGATCCTGACACTTTCAGTCCTCTTCTATGGACTCATCATGTTAAGCACCGTGTCTCGTTGGCATCTATTGAGGTACGTGATTTTTATACGTAATGTTAAATAGTACTAAAAAATGACACGATTTGAGTCTCACAAATTCATAATAAATACAGGACGATGTCATGCTTACGGTGAGGCACCGCAGGTCAGAGATTCCATTCGTTGCACATCCACTGATGCAGCGATGCCTCATTAATCTTGGGTTGTATCAGATTGCCACCATGCCGCAGAGTAAGATCGATGTATCTCTTATGCATGGTCTAGCCGAGAGATGGCGACCTGAGACCCATACATTTCATCTTCCGATGGGGGAGATGACAGTCACACTTGCTGATGTGAGCGCCCTATGGGGTTACCTATCGATGGTGTCCCCATAGGTGGCATCTCAGACCATCCAGACCTGCAGATGATGATACCGGAGTTGCTGGGGTGTCATCCGAAAAATCTGCAGAAGAAATTGAAGAAGAAGAAGAAGGATGAGGATGACTTACGGTTTAACTTGTAAAATGTGTCTTCTACAATTGCAGCCACAGGTAACATCCGGCTCTGCTTGAATACTGCATTCAGCGACTCGGACCCGTTGGTGGTCATAATTCCCCAACGCCAACCTCCATCACGAGATTGATATATTTTCTCGTATGCTGGATCTTCGTTGACATCTCGCGGATTATTTTTACCGACCTTCATTAAGTAGAGATTTGCCTTTGGCATGTACTATAGAAAAATAAGAAAATAAAATAATATAAGTAAATAATTGTACTAAAAAACCGTCGTCTGAAAATACAATAATATATGTAAACAACTGTAATATATATACCTTTTCAAAATTGCGAGTCATCTCTACCACTCTTCTCGGCTTTTTCTTTCTGCAATTTCGTCTAAATGTTTCTAGAACCCACTTGTCATTTCCGGTTGCCTTGGGAAGGTTCTCCGCAACGTGTTGCATACACAACCTGTGCACACACTCACCAGTACGTGTTGACCAACCGTAATCTTCACGATCAAACACATATTTTATTCCTTTGTGCTGGTCTGAAATCACACAGAAAAACATTCCTTCCCCAATCAACCGTCTTCTTAAAAACTGCATAAAGAATCCCCAGTTCTCACCATCCTCTTTACGAACAATTGCAAAGGCCAAAGGCAACAACTGGTTCTCAGCATCATATGCACATGCTATCAGTAACCTCCCCTCATAACGGCCAGACATGAAGCATGCATCAATGCTGATAACGGGTCTGATGTATGGCACAGCTTGGATACAAGTACCAAAAGCCCATGCTATGCCCTTGAATTGTTGAGCTCACTCTATTAGCACTCCTTCTTTATCAAAAAAGGGGCCATGCCACCTCTCATATACAGTACCGACATTTGTACTTGCCATGGCCTGGAGCAATGGTGCCAGATAGCCGTATGAATCCTTCCAACTACCGAATATTCTGCAAATTGCAAGTTCACGACCTCTCCACAGCCTGTTGTATTTTGGGGTTACATATTTGTATTTGTGTCTGACGGTTCTAGCCACCGCCTTGATGCTCATGGATGGATCCTCCTTAATGTCTTCCTCAATTGCATCGGCAATTAGTGATGCCGTCAGCTGTGAATGGTCTGTCCTAGTGGATGCAGACTTGCATGTATGGGGTGGTTCACACTTCTTAATCATCCATGCTTCTCCGGCACCTGCAGGGGTTGCAAAAAGGCGAAACTCGCACCGCGGGTGAATTTTACACAGCACAACTAACCTTGTTCGATCCCTTTTGTGTATTTTACATTCCCAGTTGCCTTGAACATGAGTCTCGTAGATTTTTTTTATAAGTTCATCTATGTTGGTATAAAGTTGCCCCGGGGCAAGTTCGTCATTGTATACAACACGAGGGCCAAAATAAGTAATGTCTGCCTCTTCAAAAGCTGTGGTATCATTGAATGTGGCGACCGGATGCTTATTTCCCCGACCTCTAATTGGAAAAATTTCTTCCCTGGATAATCCTGGTGCAATTGCATCGCCATCTGATAAGTCATCGGATTCCCAAATTCCTTCGTATTCATCTCTCGTTTCCATTTCCCTTTCTGGTATGGCATCAATAGCATCAACATTAATATCAATATCAGTTTGATTAACGGGTGCCGGTCCTGACTCTGGCATTGTTGAAAATCTAGGGATTATGGGTGTCTGTCTGGGTAGTGGTGGTAACTCTTCAGTATCTTCAGTATTTTCAGGGGAGTTGTGGTACCCCTGGTTGTCATAAGGGGAGTGGTGGTGGTACCCCTGGTTGTCATAAGGGGAGTGGTGGTGGAACCCCTGGTTGTCATAAGGGGAGTGGTGGTGGTACCCCGGGTTGTCATAAGGGGAGTGGTGGTGGTACCCCGGGTTGTCATAACCGGAAGGTCCAGCTCCGGCCGCACTAGAAGGTCCAGCCCCACCTCGGGGAATCCTCTTTAAATATATGTCTATTACGGAAACCCCACTAGACTCAAATTGAGTGTACACAACTCTCCACAAATTCACATCTGTTATTGGAAACCTCACAAAGTAAGGTCTACCCCCCGCCCCACCCCTTTGTGAGTTGTCAATCCGTGTAGCCAATTCTATTTCATACCTGTTGGGGTTTACAGCAGTCTTTTCGTATATTATCTGCTTAAGTTCCTGAAATGTGGTATTTTCATTAACCTCGAAGCCAAATGCCGCGTCTTTCGTGTAATACACGCCATCTACACCCTTTTGTAGCTTGCCGCCCATATACAGTGCAACTAACATTTTTTACTTAACAAACTACATTTAAAAAAAATAATTTTATAAGTATTATAATAATTGTTCAGTAATTATAACGAGCACAATAATAAATGGCTAATTTAAAAAAAAATTACGTGTTGCTACAGTAATGCTAATTAATTCTAATTAATGCTACGGTAATGCTACAGTAATGCTACGGTAATGCTACAGTAATGCTACGGTAATGCTACAGTAATGCTACGGTAATGCTACATTAATACTAATTAATACTACAGTAATTGACTAATTAGTAATAATTAAAAAAAATTTACAAAATAATACCTGTCGTTACAGGAGACGGGCGCAAATTCTTTTTGGTTCGGAATGAGGAATGAGGCAGAGAAGAGAGAGAATGAGACAGAGGAGAGAAAATATACTTATAGCGGACCGCCAGGGGGGGCGGTTTGCTTGGGGCAGTGGACCGCCCAGGGGTGGGGCGGTTTGCTTGGGGTAGTGGACCGCCCGTGGGCCTGGCAGTCGGGGTAGTAATAAAAATTAATTAATTGCAGGGGCATTGTTAAAATTTAGTTTTTTTTAAGGGGTATTAATAAAAATGGCCATAAATTGTGTGAATGTTAAGGGAATTCTTATCCCAATTTTACTTTAGTTTGGGTTTCGAATTAATTTTAAAATATCATCAACGTTATTTACAATTATTTGATTAGAAACTAAAAATTACAACTATGTCCTCCACAGTGATCTCTTTAATTAAAATGAGAAATATAAATATAATGCTACAGTTACCACGCTTTTATATGTGTGTACACATTCTTATGTAGGGTCTGTTCGGCCGAAGTATTGTTCACGTGGGAAAAAAAAAATTTAATTGAAATTTTTTTTCCCACGTGAGTAGTACTTTTCAGTTCAACTTCTGTATCCATGTCCATTCTCAATTGGAGGCCGAACAAGCCTGTAAACTATTTTGAATTGATTACTAGTGTATCTATCAGAACTTGTAAATTTTAAATTTCCTATCAAAACATTAAAATATTCTATTCCTCCATCAAACTAGAATATTTTATAGTTTTGATGGAAAAATAAATATTATTTTACATGTTGATGGGGACTTAAAATTTTAAGGGGTACACTAGCAATTAACCATTTTTTTTAATCTTTTAATTGTTTAATAGCTCCTTTGCATCCATATTTATTTAGTGGGGGGCTGAAAATTCAAAGAATTGTATTTTAAAAATGAATACCGTGTACAAAATAATACTAACTCTGATGGGTTATAAATTATAATATATGACTTTCATTTTGGGACATTTTAATTAGGAAAATTTGTTGATTGTACAAATGATTATCCCAGAAACACACGCTTATCGCCATTAACACAGTCAGACGTAAATAAATAAAAAATCATTTGTTATTTTCGGTAGGAGATTTTAGATTTCCATAAGACCAACTTCTTTAAAGTATGTAGCAGACAAAAAGCAAAAAATAAATAAATAGAGAATTAACTTGTTACTACATAATTTAAAATTGAACTACTAATCGAATAAAGGAACTTCAATTTCATTGCTAATATGTTACAAACTACTTATTTGATTGAATTACATTTTTATACCAAACCCACCAAAATAAATATATGAGAAATATTTCTGAAAGAAAAAAAAACTCCTCCAAATATTACATTTTGCTCAGAGAAGGATTTTCCAAATGATCTTTCTGCGCAACTTCAAAAAGTACTCCGCACCAAAAAAAAAAAAAAAAAAACATTGAAAAATTGTACATAGCTGTAAATCAAAAAAAAAAAAAAAAAATCACGTGTTGGTCTTAAAAAAATACGACCATCCCCAATTCCCCATCCTTTCAAATTAACAAAACCATGCGTTGATCTTCCTAAAATGGCTCACTAATTAACAAAAGGACTAAAAAAGAAGCAACTCAAAATTTCACGAAACCATTCCTCAAAATATCTACCTTAATTAAATCATCGGCAAGCGAATTGGAGGTATCCCCCTTCCATCAACCATCCTCTCATTAGTTGCATATTGCGTTTGCGGTTGCACCAAAAATGCCATGTTCTTTCTCTCTCTACGCTCCATAATAATATGTGGAGGTACAAAAATTCTACTGCTTATCACACTTCCAGTATCATTATTTCTACGAAAGGCTATACCATCGACGGCACGATCTCTACTGGGTATGTTGATCGGGGAAGAACTTTGAACTCCGCGCTGAATTTGTTCTGTTTCACGCCGATTTGATTCATTGTCGAAACAGTTCATGAACTCTTCATCATCAAAAAAATCAGTTGTTTCCTCTGGAAATAGTATATCTGTTTCTTCAAATTCCTCTTCCATTTGAAGCCTTTTTTATTTGGATTTGAATGGGATCGATGTTCTTTTATCTTCTTTAATTTGGTTGAGGTTAAGGAATTCAGGGATTGAAGAGGAAGGGTTCACATTTTTATTAGTCTTTATTATGTGGGACCTTTACCCATTCTTGAAAGGTTAATCTCAATATTTAGCATTTCATTTAAAATGATTTGGAGGATAAGGTAAAACAATAAATTGACCCGGCTTGCAATCTTCACTCATTTATTTACTAAGATTAATTACTCCTTCATAGGCCTTATGGATATCATGGTGGTGATTAGATGGTGATGATGTTTATAATAATATTCATAATAAATATAATAATAAGAGTAACAACAACAATAATAATAATATAATAATAACAATAATAACGAGTGAGGCTATGGTAATATGCATGTTATGGATCCGCATGTTCTACGGATCCATATATTTATTTGCAAAGTTCAAATAGTTATACATGATCTCTATATAAAAGTATACTTGTAGGCCAAACTCTATATTTTTAGAATTGTTTGCTATTTTTATAAATAATTAGAAAATCACTTGATTTAAAAAATTTAGAACATCCGAAAGTAATGATTGTTGAAAATAATAATAATAATAATAATAATAATAATAATAATAATAATAGTAATATAATAATAATAATAATAATAATGATGATGATGATGATGATGATGATGATGATGATGATGATGATGATGATAATAATAATAATAATAATAATAATAATAATAATAATAATAATAATAATAATAATAATAATAATAATAATAATAAACACATTGTAAACTAAAATTAAAATAAGTGACAGATATACTTTTGGAGATAAAATCGGTTGTCAGATAATTGTGACATAAAAATATATTAGTCTTCGGATAATACTGACTCATCATTATTATTTTCTTTTGTTTTTAAGAATGAGGCAGACACAAGCTGTAGTCACAAAAGCCATAGAATTATAGAAGCAGCAAAGACATATAATAAAAGAAAAAGAAATTGGTATACTCTTCGAATAATATAAACACTGCTTTAATTGATATATTGCTTGTAATTATTCAAAATGAAGGAAAAAATCGATATCCTGGTTGACCGAAACTGCTACCAATTTCAGTTAAAGATAATGATTCGAGTGTTCTTTTAACGGAAATTATTTTTCAAAATATAAAACAATGACAATAAGATAATTGCGTGTTAAATAATGCGTTGAAGTTTTCTAAGAAATAAAACTTACCATGTGATATATTAATTGTTGCAATCTAGGCCACCAATGGTTTCTAGCTCCAATTAATTTTAATAAACAATTATGTAGGCAAAAAATTGTTTAAGTCGGGAAACGTGTTCTCCACGTGAAGGCAAATATTGCGGCACTTATTATGTAGTCATCCGTATAGCACATTTATCTCGTTTAGATCTAGTTAAGCCGGACTGTGTATTAATTGCAGTAATGCCATATGGTGAGGGAATTGGGGGTGATTTGATAGGCATCGAATTAAATTTAGTCTAATATTATATCAGAGACACTTGATATGAATAAGATTTATGTTAATCTAGTGTGTACAAATTTTAATAAAAATTAAATACTCTGATTAATCAGATAAAATTTAATCCAATGCCTATCAAACCATCCTCACTTCTGGCGAGAACTAGACCCAGACCTACAATGCCAGAGTCTGCATATGCTGAAGAGAATTTCAGCGGATGTGAATTTATAATGTCAACATATGATATCTTAAAAGTGCGTCTATTCAGTTTGGAGGCAATTCTAACAAACTTTATTTTTTTCCTCCAAAATT
>CAXKVR010000531.1:0-18607 GCA_964058845.1 Carex sylvatica
TTAAATACGATATACTCTAATTGACTTTACCTTTCTATCTTGAGAGGTTATACGTTTCGAATGCACCTAAGGATTTCATCGGGTGATTCTTCTATCACATAGATGTAAACGAGAGGTTATGTGTTTCGAATGCACCTAAGAATTTCATCAAATCCCAATTCAAAATATGATGGTGGGACCTAATCTTACATCATCTTTTAATAAGTAGTATTTTTGAATTTTTGTTTGAGACTTATTATTATGTCATCTTTTAATAACTTAGTTACATTTACTAAAATACATACGAAAACTATTATATATTTTTCAAATTCGGAGTCTAGATTTGAATATGATTTATTTTTGAAGATATTCCAAACCTTAAGAAATTTTTTACATGATAAAATAAGAAAAATTATCTTTCAAGAATGTTTCTTTTTCAATCAATTTGTCGTTAGCCTTAGTCTTTCCATGCCTAACATTTCAAATAAGTGTCTTGGAGACTATGCTACTTTTTAATGTAGGAATTGATTCAACAAAATTTGCAAAAGCTTCATGCTTTGAATTTTTTTTAAAAAAAATTGTTTGTTTTTCGTTGTGTGGACTCTATCTATCATACACTTTATGCATTCTTATTAAGTTCAGTCATGTAAGACTCTATTTATAAAACCTAAAACATTCTAACAAGCTTGCAATCTCAATCAATTAAGTTTAGTCATACAAATTCTATTCATGATTAGATAAAAATCTTAAAGTTATAAGGTAAAAAAAAACCAAAAAAATTGACTTAACCTAAGATACAATGGTCAATTCCCTCTTCCAAGCTTAAATCTTGCATTGTCTCTAATGCAATGGTAAAATCTTTAAAGAAGATATCGAACCCAGGGTTAAACTTACTATCAAAACTGACAAGGTATGCCGCCGAAGGATGGTCCTTCTTTGGTGTCATAGGTCCTGAAGAATTCACTCACATTGTCCATGAGAGCACTATGGAACTCGAGGTTGTCAAGCCTTTGCTTGATTTCCACGAGCTCTTTCACTGTCGGGCATTGTTCGAAAAATAAAAGCAGATAGAGTATGGTTTTACCACTATTCGATCCGTTTGCATCCCTAAATAGAAAGGAATGTTACCATATTTTACATTTATCTTGTTTGGTTCATTTTTTTTTTTTATTCTCAGAAAAAGTTTATCTCCTAAAAAAACCCGCCAGTATTTGTATCTGTGACATTCCAATTCGGACATTAACAAAATAAAAACTTTATGAGGTTAAAAAAAGATTAAAAGAATAACATTCATTAACCTTACTCTAGTATCAAACATTCAACCAAACAAGACTTAGTCATGACATTTGCTTTCCCTCCCTTCCTCTGCTCTCCATCCAAATAAGATGTTAATGTGTTTAAACTCAATAAAGATTAACGATTGGTTGAGAAAAGTAGATTTTTATTTTTCAAAAAAGACACAACAAATCCTCTTACCTTGATGGGAAGAGAACTACAATTTTTTTCGAAGATATTTTTTTTATTTCGAAACTAAAATAATTATAACGAACACTTGATGGAAAAGTTTACTCACGATCGAACTCATATTTTTTACAAATTTTTATAAGAATAGATGTTGCCGAATAGATTATAGTGTGATTTCAAGAGTTAAATTTGTTGATCCAAATAAAAATCGAAAAACTTAGCAAAAGTAAGGCGAGCTCCTTTTTATTTCCGTTGCATTTGTTGATGGGCACAAATACTGGGGATTCTGCAAAATCATCCGCAACAGCAACGAACAGTTTTGCTCAAGAAAATATAGCTCTCTTGAAGTTTCATTTGCGTCGTATAGCACAGAGGTACCACACAAGGGTATTGGCTATATATTATTTAAATGATAATAGGAATTAGATGCTGTCATAAAAACCCATGCCAAATTTGAGACGTGTCCTTTTCTTACCCGTGCCAAATTTGAGACGTGTCCTTTTCTTACCCGTGCCAAATTTGAGACGTCCTTTTCCATGAGAAAAGGACAAAATAAAGGAAGGAGATCAAAATGGAACGTGATATGCAAATGGGTCTCTTAATCTCTTTGACCTCGATATGGTCGCATATAGCGGCCATTTGTCCTTGGGTGTAACACTGTCAGTAACCTTCTATTTGAAAGGCTAATGATACTTCTAGAAAATTAAACAATTCGTTTCTGCATAGACATGGATTCTTATCTTTGCTCTACACACTGCGGTAGTATATGTTTCTATTAAATATCCTCTTTAAACTAATGTTCAAAAACCCTCCACAGATTTAGTGGTCGTTGTGTGCATGTAGATTTCCCGATCTGTTAACTAATCAAAAGATGAAATTTTAAATTAAATATTAATTTTTTGGTTAAATTATTTTTCTTTTTTGTTTTCTAAACAGTTTTATTTTTTATTTTTTCATATGTAGAAGTCTAAATTTTATTCGATATATTCGCCTCTTTCTTTATTTTTTTCCAAAGAATTTTATAAACTCTATTATTTGATTGTTAGATACTTAATTTTTTGATTGGTCCTGATTTGTTTCCATATTTTGAATATTATTTAAGAAAATTTTGGATTGATTGATAATTGGCTGGCTATGTATCTTCATTTCTTTTCAATCTATTTTTAATATCATTGAATAATTAATTTTTTATTGGTCTATTTTTTATAAAGAGTAAGATTAGGTGTTATGAATAGTCTAAGGTTTTCCGTATTGCTTCAAAAAAACTTATGGTATAAACTTCAAACTTCGTTCTAAGTAGCTCAGTAAATTAGTTATATAATGAACTTGTAGAATACCAATATTTATTATTTTTTAAAAAAATTTACTATTTTTTTATGATTTATGAAATATGGCAAAAAAATAACTTAAAAATAAAAAAATATCAATATTTTAGAAAAAAATTATCAATATTTTAGAAAAAAATTTCATCTTTAATAAATCATAAAAAATAGTAAAAATTGTTATTCTACAAGTTCCTTATATAACTAATTTACTGAGCTACTTAGATTGAAATTTGAAGTTTATATGATTTTTTTTTAAATAGTACAGAAGACCTTATGCTATTCATAACACCTAAGTCTTACTCCTTTTATAAAAGAAAATATCATTTTTTATGATAATTTTTTTTATTCTCTTGTAATACGTCATGTTGCAACGTACGAGTAAGATATTAGTATCTATTAAATTATTAATAAATGTTCTAATAACTTTCGTCCCAAACTCATTTTCAATTATTAAACATTCACTTTATTCATAAATATGAATCATGTATAAAATTTAAATCAGCTTACATTAATTAAAAATGTCCAAAATTTATGATTCAACATATATAATAAATGAGCCCGGACGACATTTATGCAAGTACAAACTCAGTCCATTTTTGTACTACATGATTTTTTTTTTTTTAGGAGATGTACTACATGAATACCAACATAGTTTGCTTCAGAAACTAAAGAAGAAAAAAAAAAAAAAAAGAGAGAAAAAGACAGAGGGCGACCGAATTGTACAACTTAGTTCGATTATCTTGCTCCAAATTATAAGAAAAAGAAAATCAAGAGACCCAGAACAGTATTCCTCTAATTTATGTCTTCTATTTTCTCCAATCTTTTTACTTGTCCGAATAGATTATTGGCTTAATTGGGCCTATTTTGCAAGGCTGTTAGACGTACTTTTGTTTTTCTTTTCTTTCAATCGTAATCGCGTTCCTACTTGTCTGTGTTCTCCTTCTCATTCCTCCACTAATTACAAAATTAACAAACTAAAACTGCCAAGTACTTCTCTTTCATTTCTTAAGACCTAACTAGCAGGAAACGAGGTTCTGATCAGGTCGAGCAGAGGCGATCGGAGATGGAAGATGGCTGCGGAGGAAGTCCGGGCGCCGGAGGCGGCGGAGTGAAGTGGAGTGTGGTGGTTGTGTGTGGGAGTCTGATGTACTATCACTGTGGCTGGAGAGATGCGAGCCTGTTATCTCTCTTTGCTGATTTGCTGATCGTGCTTCTCTGCTCTCTATCGATTCTTGGGCTTCTCTTTCGCAATCTCAACATCTCGTGAGTTTCTCTGATCCGATCTGATTTAATTTGATCTATAATCATTGTATGTTGATAGGGTGTATGATTAGAGAATTAGGTTGAAGTAACCCCTAGACTTGGCCCACTTGCTTGCTGTATCTTGATTTTGGGGTAAAGGTGAACCTGTCCACCCTCAATTAAACAACAGCAAAATCAAGAACAAACAATACTAGTATATGGTGCCTATACAAGTCCTGACTGATACGATTATCTGCTCCAATATTCCTGCAGTTTCATTATGCCATATATAAAAGGTTGGAACTCCAATGATGATGACTTATAAAAAAATCATACCAATATTTTGCATATGATGCCCAAAAAAATTCCAAAATAGAATAGGGCTTTTAGACATGTTTTTGGCCTTGTAGACCGGTTGTATATACAAGTTTCATGAAATCTGGGTGTCATTAGATATTCCATCAAAGACCAAGAAATATGTACCATTGTACATTTTAAGTTGCTTGGGACCGGCAATAGATCACATTTCAAAGTCAATTCCAAAGATGCAAGTTATTTTTAATAATTGTCAAGTTTTTAAAGTTAATCCATTATCAACGGATCAACTCTATAAGAAAAGGCATTTTAATATACTTTAAGGTAGCATATAAACCTACTGGACTATACCAGTACTCAATCTGAGCGAAACATTCCAAGACCTGCCTATTCATTTGTACGACCATTGTAGCATTAGTTAAAATTAGTAAAATTGTAGGGTACCAGTGGATCCTTTAGAATGGCAGATATCTCAAGACACAGCAAATAGCATAATTGCATGCTGGGCAAATACAGTTGGAGCTGCAGAATCTGTACTACGTGTTGCTGCAACCGGACATGACAAGCGTTTATTCTTCAAAGTAATTGCTCTCTTCTTTATGTCTCTTTTAGATTTCTAACCTTCTGGGGGTTAGGGTATTTGTTATTTTAACAGGTATTTATTGATCTGGGCAGGTGGTGGTTTTCTTGTACTTGCTATCTGCCATGGGAAGAGTTGCTTCGGGTGCTACAATTGCTTATGCTGGTAATAATTGCATGATCCTGCAATTCTCCCTTTTTTCTGAATATTGTGAATTAGTTTGTTACTTCATTTCAATTCTTTTGATTTTAGAATTTTTGGTACCTCAAATGAGGTGCGTTTTCTTATTGTCACGTTTGTGTTATGTATCTGGTACATTATGACCTGTTAAAAAGATGACAACAGTTACATTTATCCTGGTGATTTTGGATCCAAAGCTGAACCTTTATGCACTGTGATATGTTGTTTGTTTACGACTTTCGTAAATATTACCAAATAGACCTGAAGAAACTTTCTCAATTGTCTTTTGATTGGTCTTTTTGAAATTTGAATAGGGCTATGTGTGTTTTGTCTTTACGAACTTGTAAAGAACTCTCGACCAATTGGCAGTGTACCAGGAAGAACTGACTCTTCTGGTGGAATCTAGGATTCTACTTTAGCTAAATTTCTGCTCCACGAATTTTTCTGGTTGTTACTTTGTTGGATATCAAAGGTAATGACTCATGTAAAAAGTTGAATGCTTTTAATCAATCACGTTGTTATGTAAACAATTGTACATTTTGCATATTATAATGAATACTTTAAGCTGCTCAATTTTCTCATTTTCTTTTTGTTTCAATTTTTTCATCACATGAGCATATATTAAAACTTTATACATTGTGGTCCACCTGGTACTTTGGGGATAATACAGATTGTTACGGGCTGTACTGGCATTAATACTTGTCAGCTACAAGGAGCTGACATCAAAATTTTGTTGTGTATAAGCATCACCCAAAAATTTAAATCAGATAAATGAACTAACAATTACGGCCACTGGTGGTAGTAAAACGATGTGATTTTACAAAGACTATGAACTCAGGGGCGGACCCAATATTTTTCTAAAAAAAATGAAAAAATGGAAAACAATAATATGCATTTTCATCAAGAAATTTGTTATTGTTTTTATATAACAAATTCAACCTTTAGGCTGAATCGTAATTAGACTTCTATTCCGTAATTGTTGGAACTATTTTTTTCATAGGTTTATAGGACATAGAATGACAATCAATATTTACCATGCAAATAAAGGAGATATGATGAGTAAAATATTCTTTTTCTGAAAAAAAATAAAAAAAATGAAAAACAATAATATGCATTTCATCAAGGAATTTGTTATTATTTTTACATAACTGATTCAATCTTTAGGCTGAATCGTAACTAGACTTATATTCCGTAATTGTTGGAACTATTTTTTTCATAGGTTTATAGGACATAGAATGACAATCAATCTTTACCATGCAAAAAAAGAGATGGGATGAGTAAAATGTTCTTTTTCTGAAAAAAATAAAAAAATGGAAAACAATAATATGCATTTCATCAAGAAATTTGTTATTATTTTTATATAACTGATTCAACCTTTAGGTTGAATCGTAACTAGACTTCTATTCCGTAATTATTGAAACTATTTTTTTCATAGGTTTATAGGACATAGAATGACAATCAATCTTTACCATGCAAAAAAAGGAGATAGGATGAGTAAAATATTCTTTTTCTGAAAAAATTGAAAAAATGGAAAACAATAATATGCATTTCATCAAGAAATTTGTTATTATTTTTATATAACCGATTCAACCTTTCGAAATTTGAACATTTTGAAAATGTATCCTATAAAATAGAGAAAAAACTCTATCACAAATTTATAAAACACATAGAAAAAAATATACAATTCAAAATTGTTCATGAAATAATCAAATTCCAGAATATAAAATCGTGGTTCAAACCAAAATGAGCAAAACATAATAAAAAATATAACAAAATGATTCCATAAACCGAATAGAAAGGAACACAGTAATTCTTTTTTCATTTTTTTCCTCCTTTTTTCAGAAAAAAAAATATTTTACTTGTTTTATGTCCTTTTTTTGATAATCCTTCTTTTTTCACCTATCACAGCTAATTACTCCTTTTTTGCATTGAAAAGATTGTCATTCTATGTCCAATAGAATGATCTAAGTATCGAAGTCAGAATCAATAATTCGGAATGAAAAAAAGACAAAATCGTTCCATTATGAGTTTCAATTTATTCATTTTGAATCCTTTCTATCTTCTACTTCTTCTTTTATTTTCTTTTTTCCTGGATTCTTGATTTCATTTCGATTTCTCTATTGATTCTATCCCATAGACTCATCTGTTTGAAAAAAAGAATGATTATTTCTTTTAATGGGTCTTTCTTTTTTTTTTTCTTTGACACTTTCTTTATTTTCATATGAATCATTTGAAGAAGAAAATCTCTTTTTGAGAGAAATGGTTGAAAAGGATTTTGATATTTCAACTAATTTTTCAGAAATATCTGCGTATGGATATACAAAAGTTATGGTATAATATAAAAAAAAAAATACTTCTTCACTTCATCATCCATATTTTTTTGCAAAAAAAGGACATAAAACGAGTAAAATATTCTTTTTCTGAAAAAAGGAGGAAAAAAAATGAATAAATTGAAAAAAAGAAGAAGATAAATATAGAACTCTCAATTATTTCATATGAGTCATTTGAAGAAGAAAATCTCGGACAAAAAAATATTGAATCGGGTTTAAATAGCTTATCGGATTTAAAATCCATTAACTAATTGGGTACTCGATAAAAAAAATAATATTTTGACTTATATTTTTCAATACTCTGACTTATAATTTTTGATTCTATAATTTATAATTAATATTACCAATCATAATTCAAAAAATTTAATTTGATTTTAACACTAAATTTAACTCGAATTACAAATCAAACATCAAGGGACAAAAAAAATTTTAGAGAAAAATAAAGTCGATCAGTACCAATAGATCATCACTAAAACTCGAAATTCAGGGACTCTCCCGTGCTACAGTAGATCCACCTCTGTATGAACTCTTAAAACCTTATGTTTTCTAAAACAAGATGCTAAGATCTCGTGGCGCTGACGAGGCCTAATTCGTCCACCTCAACTTCCATGCCTTTCCACCTCTCATGTAGTATATTTTTAGCGGTCCAAAAAGCATAACAACTATGAGTATAACTTCCCCTGAAGTGCTCCATCGTCCCGCAAAACTGGTCGATGAATCTTGACAAGTGCCATCTGTTGTCAGCCATCGGCTTAATTATTGGATTGGATCATGTTTTTTTATAAGGGTTTCTGGATGTTGTAATTTCACAAAAAAAAGGGGCAATTTTATGTATATTTCTCAAAAGTTTCAATATTACATATTTATCCTTTTAAAATTAATAATTACATATTTATCCTTCCAAATTATACAAACTCACATATTTGTTCAATCTAACTCCATAACATATCAAATATTTTCAAAAATAATGAAATAATATTATTTAAAACTTAAAAAAAAAATTTAAGTATTAATTAAAAAAATATGTTGACTATTATACTCTTTGTTTTTGTCTCTTTAGTCTGTCTAAATTCTCTTCTCTATAAGGCGTCAAACCTCCTATCTCTCTCTAAAAACGAAAATGAAAAATTAAAGTAGTCAGATGTGGTAGAAATCTGTTAGAGAGGAGGCGACTAGAGAACGAGACAATAAATCTGTGATTTGACATGTTTAGAGAGAGAGGCAGAGGAGGTTTGACACCTTACAGAGAAGAGAACGCATGCGGATTAAAGAGACCAAAGGACATAATGGTCAACATATTATTAATTATATTGTAAAATAAATTTAAAGTTTTAAAAAAATATTATTTAATTATTTTTGGAGATATCTGATATGTCATAGAGTTAGATTGGACAAATATGTGAATTTGTACAATTTTAAAGGATAAATATGTAATTACTGATTTTAGAGGGATAAATACGTAATATTGAAACTTTTGAGGGATATATACGAAATCCCCCCTTAAAAGATATGTTACTATTAGCTTTGTATTGCTAATTAAATTGGTCATAAAATAATATATTTGATATTTAGTCAATACAAACACAAGTATATTTTACATTTTTGTCCTTCAAAAGCGAACTTACTTTCTCGTCTTAAGCATTACAGATTTGTGAAATTTCATTTATGCTTTATATTTACATTTGCCTGAAAATAAGACAAAGATCTAAACTAAGAATAACATAAAATTGTTATTAATTTTTCAGATTAGATGAAACCTAATAGGATCCCTGTGATTAACTTCTTCTTTTTTCTGTGTATTTAATTTTGAGCGAAAAATGAAAGTAACACCAAACGATAATTACAATATATCGATTTTAGGACTAATGTGAGAACTTAAAACTGATGCCAAAATCACAAACTTGTAAAGCAGTTTCCTCCAAAGAATTAATATGTTCAAGATAATGTACTCACATCATGAGGATGAAGAGAACCAACACTGCAGCAGTTAATGCTGACAAATCCACAGTGGATTCACCAGTGTGCCTTGCATTAATCGCCAAAAACAAATAATTTACCAACTTCTCATACAAACTCAACCCTTCTGACTCCACATTCCTCCGTGTCATTGTACAAGTTGCCGCAAATTCCACTAGCGAGATTCCTAAAACTGTCAAAGGCTAGCATAAGAGAATGCAACCGAGGGAATAAGTGGTCATAACCAATTTGCTCCGCATCTCTCAATATGTGCTCAAACTTGTTCTTTTTCGTTATCCTTTTTGGTCATAACCAATTTGCTCTGCATCTCTCAATATGTGCTCAAACTTGTTCTTTTTCGTTATCCTTTTTAAAAACCACAAAACGGACCTTAGAGCTGAAGGGTACATTACACCACCAAGTAGAGATTGCGGCACAACTAGGAGCAATAACCCTAAGTGTTTCTTGAACACAATCATGTTCTCATTTGTAGGTATGAAGCCACAATTTGAGAAAGAAAAGACCGTGGCAAATACGAAAAATGTGATAATGTTTAGATTTTTTTTCTCTTAGAATCCTTCTTGTATCTGAAACGAAGTACAGATAGGCAATTATTGTGACAGTTCCCTCAATATGCAGGGGGAGCCAAGATTTTCGTCAGAGGGGGGCAAAAAATTATCGAATCGGGTTTAAATAACTTATCAGATTTAAATTCATTAACTAATTGAGTACTCGATAAAAAAATAATACTTTGACTTATATTTTTTAATATTCTGACTTGTAGTTTATAATATTTTAACTTATAATTCTAATTATCAATTATAATTCAAAAAATTTATTTTAATTTTAACACTAAATTTAACTCGAATTACAAATCAAACAATCAGAGGGAGGCAAAAAATTTTCAAGAAGAGACAGAGTCGATTGGTATCGATAAATCACCACTAAAACTCAAAATCCAAGGAAGACGGCTGACCCCCCTAGTCTATGCTAGGTCCGCCCCTGCCAATAAGCATCACTAGAAGATAGCCGAGCACAACATATGACAAATAGAGTATTGCAGTGTATTTCATTTCCTTATTCCTCAATTGGGGGCACTAAATCAGTTAAATTTTGATCCATGAGAGAAATATTATGCCTAGAACTTAACCTCTTGAACTGTAGGCCCAGTAAAGAGGTGAAAGCCTCTCCACCTAGTAGCATTACAATGGTCAGAACTATGAGCTGTGAGTTTGAAAAAACCTCCATTTCAACAGTTGACAAGCTCGACAATGTGAACATGTCGATATCTCTTGGTGCTTCTTGGGGATTTCTTATCCTTAATGATTTCAATACCAGAAAGCCCATGAAGGAGGGAAATAGTAAGTACATGAGTAAGTTGCAAAATGGGCTTAAACGCAAACGAGGAATATGATGAAGTACCGTAAAATTACACCATATAGATCGTTTAAACTTGCCAATTTGTTTCTTCATGAAGTAGATGTTAAAGAGTGCCATAGAAGATCTATTAGAGTAAATAGGAAAGGTGGCACAATATTCTGAAGATGCCAGAATAGCTCTCTGGTGTGGTGCGCAAGCTAAAGAATTTTAGGAAATAAATGTTGCATTGTTTAATATATTTGTTGCTTTATTCAATTCATATGTATTCTTAGAAATAGAAGGATTAAATACATAAAGTAATCTAAGAAGGATTATTGCACCTAGGTCATATTGAACTCTATAAAGAGTCAAGTTCTTCTCTGTAAATGTAGGAAAGTATTCTGAAAGAAATAAAGAAAAGGGAGGGAAGGAAGATTATCGGAATTCTTGTGTTTGAGTTCTCTATTAATTTTTATCATGGTATCAGAGCAGATTATGATCTTGGAGCAAAACTGAAGCTGTTTTTTTTTCTTTTTCTCTGTTGTCTAGTAGTGTTTGTTTTTCTGTAGATCTTAAAAAAAAAAATTACTGAGTAAAGTTAGTGTCATGGAATTTAGCGCTGGAAGAAACTACCTCCACTAATATCCTTCTTGAAAAATTAACTCAGATTATGGTGCTGCAACAAAATACGTTGAACCAACTTATTCCCAATACCTCTTCCTCATAACCACATCCTCCTATATCTTTTGTTGTATCTATAACAGATGGGCCATCACATCCTATTTCTGAAAAACTGACTGGTGAAAACTACAGTCTGTGGTCCCAGGTGGTAAGGTTATATGTGAAAGGCTGTGACAAGATGAGGCATCTGACTGGTGACCCGGCTCCACCAGGATCGAATGATTAGGCATACCAAAAGTGGGACATTGACGACTCCGTGGTGAAAGGGTGGCTAATCAACTCGCTAGATCCTAAATTGAGGACCAACTTCATCAGGTACTCAACTGCAAAGGAAGTATGGGACGCGATCTCCACAACTTTCTATGATGGCCATCATGAAGTTCAGGTATACAATTTAAATAAAATGGTAGCTCGACTTAAACAGTCGGGAAGAATGATAGAAGAGTACTACAATGAATTGCAAGGCCTTGGCAAGAGATTAATTTTCGTTGTCCAAACCCTATGGTTTATGCAGTTGATATTGCAAAATTTAATGAATTTGCTGAGAAAACCAGGGTCTATACATTTCTAGATGGCTTAGATGATTGGCTAGACAACGTAAGAGCCACTGTTTTGCAAATCTCTCCATTTCCTATGGTGGAGCAAGCTTATGGGGTTGTTAGGAGAGAAGCATCCCGACAAGTGGTCATGCTCAGAGGAGAGGGGGAGATGAGGAATTCTATGGCAATGGTACAAAAGGGCTACAAGCAATCTGAGGTAAATTTTTTAACAAATAAAAATGTATCTAAACAAGAGAAGGCACGATTAAAGTGTACTAGTTGTGGTATGACTGGGCATCTAAGAGAAAGGTGTTATAAAATTATTGGGTATCCTGATTGGTGGGATGAGCGGAAAATAAAATCAAAAAATGAGAACTATAAGGGGAAGGGTTTGGTCAACATAGCCACTGCAGGAGAGGCCACATGGGTCAGCCAGACCAAAATCACCTGTGTCTGCCCAACTCGTAGAACCAGTACCAGGGGTTTCAGCCAACCACAGACCATATCAGGAAGGGGGATCAAAACTGGGTCACAACAGCTCCAGCAAGCTATACCTGGAGCAATTCAGATGGGCTGCCAGCTTCAGGTCGGGCTAATCATGCATCAACCTCCACTTCTGGACCGGGCTAAGCACAGTTAATTCGGTCTACAGATCTGAATTCAACTGGATCTAATGCAAATGTAAGAGGTAAAGGAATAAGTCAAGGTATGTGTTTCGTTTCTAAAGCTGATTTGAACAATTGGGTTATTGATTCCGGGGCAACTGATCATATGACTTTTTCAAGGAAAGATTGGAGCAATATAAGAAAACCCAGTAGAAATGGGATATTGAATGCAAATGGGGTTTCATCTCAGGTAGAAAGCATGGGGGACGTGCATGTTTCAAATACTTTAACTATTGACAACACTCTTCTTGTACCATCTTTGTCAACCAAGCTACTGTCTGTGGGACAAATCACTGAAGAAGTAAATTGTGTAGTTCTTATGTTTCCAAATTTCTGTATTTTTCAGGATATCCTCACGAAGGAGATCATTGGCCGTGGTATTAAGAGAGATCGTTTGTATCATTTAGAGGAACTGAAGACTGGAAAAGCAAACATTGCTGTTGGTAGTCCTAATGTCGAAAAACAAATCTGGACTTGGTATCGGCGGTTAGGACATCCTTCTTTTAGCTATATGAGAAACTTGTTACCCTCTTTATTTTCGGGTTTAGATATCTCTGGTTTTGTATGTCAAACTTGCATAAAAGCAAAGAGTCACCGTGTATCTTATCAAAGTAGTAATAATAAAAGCAGTACTTCATTTGATTTAATTCATTCTGATGTTTGGGGACCATCCCCGATAAATTCAATTCGTGGGTATAGGTGGTTTGTCTTGTTTATTGATGATTGTACAAGAATGACGTGGGTGTATCTACTAAAAAGAAAAGATGAGGTAGCCGAGGTATTTAAAAGTTTTTATACCATGGTACAAAACCAGTTTGGCAAAGGAATTAAATTCTTTAGAAGTGATAATGGAGGTGAATTTGTGAATCAAACACTGAGAGAATTTTTTGTTAACAAGGGGATAATTCATGAAACCACCTGTGTTGGAACACCACAACAAAACGGGATAACTGAGAGGAAAAATAGACATATTCTAGAAACTGCGAGGTCTCTGCTTTTTGAATATAAAGTGCCACAAATTTTTTGGGACTGTGCTGTTACTATGGCTGTCTATATCATTAACCGTTTGCCAACTAAAGCCAATGATTTTCACACTCCACTAAACACACTTGAAAAATTTGTCTTCTGTCTTAAACCTATCTCCAAAAATATTTGGATGTGTTGCCTATGTCCATGTCCATGTCCAAAAACACCACAGAACAAAAATTGAACCTAATGCTAAAAGGTGTGTCTTGTTGGGATTTGGAGTAAATCAAAAGGGGTACAAGTGTTATGACCCGATTGAGAAAAAATGGTATGTCACCATGGACGTAACATTTGTTGAGAATGAACTATATTTTACCACATATTCTTCTCAGGGGGAGAATGAAAGAGACAATGAGAATGAATATTTGTGGTTAAATGAAACAAACTCAATTGGAGTTTTTGAAATTTTTGACCATCGAAACCACAATGAAACAAACTCAATCGAATCTTCTGAATTTTCTAACAAAACAAGTATGGTTGAATTTTATTACCACCGAAACCAAGCCCAGTAAGGTCCAGTACCTAATCGGGCCCAGCAGATCCAGCGAGAGGGGAGTGGAGATGTATCGGGTCCAGATCAAAATGATTTGATGACACAGGGAGCAAACCCAGCAGTAAATCCAAGACAAGGAGAATTGCAGCATGTGTATAAAAGAGATCAAAAGAGACAGATTTGGATGTCTACACCTGAAGTAATGATACAAACGGACCTGATACCACCTGAGCCAGAGTCTCCTGAGGATTATCCAACGGTAAGTATTCCTAATTACATTTTGCCTCCAAGAATAAATAGAGGAAAACCACCAAACTGGTATGTTCCAGAGGATGGAACAAGTGAAACAGTAAAATACCCAATTGCAAATTATGTTAGTACTAAGAATTTGCCAGAACCATTGAAAATTTTTAGTGAAAGATAATATCATTAGAAGTACCAAAAAATGTTGAGGAAGCTTTAAGGGATCCAAAGTGGGTACATGCAATGGATGTAGAAATGGAAGCACTTGATAAAAATGAAACTTGGTCGTTGGTAGAATTACCAAAAGGGAAGAAACCAGTTGGGTGTAAGTGGGTTTACTCAATTAAGTTTGATGTTAATAGTGAAATTGAGAGATATAAAGCAAGGCTAGTTGCGAAGGGGTTCACTCAAACCTATGGTATAGACTTTCAAGAAAATTTTTCTCCAGTGGCTAAACTAAATACCGTTCGAGTTTTGTTATCTCTTGCAGCAAATTTAGACTGGCCTTTGCATCAATTTGACGTAAAAAATGCGTTCTTGCATGGCGACTTAAAGGAAGAGATTTACATGGAACCTCCTCCCGGATACACAAACCCAGGTGCAACAAAGGTGGTATGTCGGTTGCACAAGGCATTATATGGACTTAAGCAGTCACCTCAAGCTTGGTTTGGCCGATTTTGTAGTGCTATGAAAAGTTATGAGTTTGAACAGAGTGATTCTGATCATACTTTATTTTTTAAGAAACAACAAGGAAAACTAACTGTCTTGATTATATATGTGGATGATATAATCATTACAGGTGATGATAGAGATGAAATTAGAAGACTTGAGGAAAGGCTATCAAAAGAGTTTGAGATGAAAAACTTGGGCGGACTTGAGTATTTTCTAGGAATTGAAGTTAGTAGGTCAAAAGATGGTATCGTTTTATCTCAAAGAAAGTATATTTTGGACCTACTGGCTGGAGTAGGGATGCTTGACTGCAAGCCAGTAGACACGCCAGTTGTTCAGAACCTGAAATTGGGAGAATATCCTGACCAAGTGCCTACTAATAAAGAAAGGTACCAAAGGTTAGTAGGAAAATTGATTTATTTATCGTATACTAGACCTGACATAGCCTATGCAGTGAGTTTGGCCAGTCAATTCATGCATAATCCAAGTGAGGAGCACATGGAGGCTGTCATGAGAATAGTTAGGTACTTGAAGGGAGCACCTGGAAGAGGGATTCAATTCAGAAAAAACGGACACATAGATGTGGAAGGATATACAGATGCAGATTGGGCTGGAAGCATCACTAATCGGAAGTCCACGTCCGATTATTTTACCTTTGTAGGAGGTAATCTTGTTACTTGGAGAAACAAAAAACAGAAAAGTGTTGCCCTTTCTAGTGCTGAGTCCGAATTGAGAGGTATAGTCAAAGGAATTTGTGAATTAATTTGGCTTCAAAAGCTGATGACCGAACTTGGCTTCCATGACACATTAAGCAAGTTGGAAATGACAAATTTGTACATACCAACGTGAGGGGGAGTGTTAAAGAGTGCCATAGAAGATCTATTAGAGTAAATAGGAAAGGTGGCATAATATTCTGAAGATGCCAGAATAGCTCTCTGGTGTGGTGTGGTGCGCAAGCTAAAGGATTTTAAGAAATAAATGTTGCATTGTTTAATATATTTGTTGCTTTATTCAATTCATATGTATTCTTAGAAATAGAAGGACTAAATACAGAAAGTAATCTAAGAAAGATTATTGCACCTAGGTCATATTGAACTCTATAAAGAGTCAAGTTCTTCTCTGTAAATGTGGGAAAGTATTCTGAAAGAAATAAAGAAAAGGGAGGGAAGGGAGATTATCGGGATTCTTGTGTTTGAGTTCTCTATTAATTTTTATCAGTAGATGAGTAGGTTGAAAATTGGACTTAAATGCAAGAGGATGAACTGATAAATTGCAGTGAAATAGCAACTTATTAGAGATTGTTTAAACCCAGCAAGTTGTTCCTTCATGTGGTGTATATGTTGGTGGTAGTGTATGGTGTATGGCAATCGGAGAGGTGGTGGAGAAACTAGTATAGGACTAGGAGGTCGAGGTACTTGGTGAAGAAGTATTACAGCCTCTGCCTGATGTATACAGTAGAACAAATTAAGTGGAAACCACACGTCCAAGCTTATTGAATTGTTATTTGATTTGTTTCAGACATACAAAACTCCAGGGAATGGGGATCTATGTATAAATGGACCTAAAATGAGGACCTTTCCTTTTCAATTAGAAACATCATGAAGTAGCTCCCCCAAAATTTTATGGACGCAAATAATTAAAATTACTTGGTCAATATGAAATCTCCATGTGTTGAACCATTTTGTAAAAAAAAAATACTTGAATTTTATAAACTGTAAACTTAGTGCACTGAGGGCTTCTATCTTTTCAGAAAGACGCAGATTTAATTCTCAAAAATAGCATACAAAAGATGCTCAAGTCGTCAAGTGTATCGGATCTTTTACCAAAAAAAAGGCTTGTACAAAATGTCCATAATTGAAGTTTGTCATCTATTTTGTACTTCAAATTTTTTTTTTTTTTATAGTTAGTGGTTAAAATTACTACTAACAAATATATTGACAAGAAACTTTTTTTTATAAAATTCTAAATTTTATCTCCTCATATAATATAAAAGTAAATATTTATATTCATACTCAATTTTAAATTTAATTTTCATCTCGCTCTACGATCGGATCCGCTTTTTCAACTGTCGTCATGCTCCAACGACAATCGGGTCTACTCACCGTCGTGCTCCAATCGAGATAGGGACTTTATACTCCGATGATACTGCACTTTCGAGTCCAATCGGCTCCGCTCGGCTTTGATCCCTCCCTCTCGTTTCACGACCAGATCCGTTTCTTCGATCGTCGCCGCATTCTGACGACGATCGGATCTACTCACCGTCGCACTTCGATTTAGATGGGACTCTACACTTCGACTTCCGATGATACTGCACTCTAGACTCCGATCGGCTCCAGTTCCTCTCCTCTCTCTTATTCTCCTCTTTGCTCGAGAATGTGGTACCGAGAGAAAGAGGAGGATGTTGTGTCTAAAATGAGGTCTACAAAAAGTGAAAAGAATGAAATTAGATGAAGAAATGTGAGTGGGGTGGAGTGGGGTGGCGGCTGGCCTAAAGGAAAATCTAGTACATTTTTTCTGTACTTCAGATTTAGAAAATATTAATTTTGAACGATTTGTGGTGCTTAATGAAACTTGGTTTTGTAATTGTTTTCTTTCAGACATTAAGTTAATACGTAACGTAAACGATTTGCATAGGGGTGTCAATGACACCCGTTTATTAATTTATCCTATTCGTATTGTATTCAATAAAATGGGTATGAATAAGATTTTTTTTTCGTTAACTTATTGGGTATGGGTATGGATATGAGTAAGGATTTTTTTTCGTTAGATAAACGGGTATGAGTACGGGTAAAGGTTATTTCGTACCCGTTGGATAACGAGTAATTATATAAAATAAATTATATCATAAGAAGAATATTATGCTAAGCATTTTACTTTTTTATTTGAATGTTTTATTATTTAGTTAAGGAATTGAATTTGTTAGAAGAGATATTTGTAATTTTGATTTTTTTTTTCTTAATAAAAAACTATTACTTAGAATTAATTGCATATTTATACTTTAATTTTATATTAGTAATTGTAATTGCATATGTATCACATGATAAGTTTTGATAGTTTATTTATAAAAATAATAAAACTATTATATTTGTATTATTCGTTATTCGTCCACTAATGTTTCGTTATCCGCTAATCTTAACAGGTATGAATAAAGTAGAATAAGACAAATTCTTAACGAGTATGGGTAAAATATGGATAAAATTAACTCTTAGTAAATATAAGTATAAAAATGGTTTCATTCTACCCGTATCTTACTCATTGACATCCCTAGATTTACAGATCAGACAATCAAAATTCCTGATCCGCTGGTATATATTATTTAATTCTGAATAAGGAAGGAAATAATTCTAACTGTTTGGCAAAGAGTCACTGTCACATGTTGGAATCGCACGCCAATACGCCATCAATGAGCAATTAAAATCAATCTGATTTTGATGTCAGGGAAATTTTTTTTTTTTTAAATCTTGCTAGTGGCTACATATGCTTTTTTAATCCAGTTACGTAAATTATTTGTACATCCACTTACATGCTTTTGTAATCACTCCTAGCTGGAAATAAATCTGC
>CAXKVR010000532.1:0-17373 GCA_964058845.1 Carex sylvatica
TAAGTTAGTAGTTGCACGGTTTGGTGTCGATTGGCTCGAAGTTGGATTCAGTTGAGGTGGCTTAAGTTTGATTCAGTGCCTGGTTTACGCTCAATTGTTGGATTGAGGGTTATTTAGGTTTCTTAATGGCTTCTCAGTGCAAATCAAGGGTACCTCTATCTGACATGCTAGAAACTTCTGAGGAATTCAGATTGACTTATTATTAGTTTTCTTAATAAGTACTAATATTTTACTATCACATAGTTAATTTTTGTTTCCCAGGTGAGCATTGAAAAGAATTGACAAGGAAGGCACTTGATTCATTTTTATTAAAAGTTACACTGCTGATGTAAAAAGTTCCCTTGCAAAATTTTGATGATTCTGAACACAAAAGCTGCACTTTTTATGTCTAATTTTCCTTGTCAAGATGGACAGTGGATACTGAAAAGAAAGGATCTTAGGTTTTGAAGTTCATATATCCTCTGTTGGAGAGATTTTTCGTACTTATTATTCTTCAACAATCGTAGTAGATGAGAATAACGAAAAATAGTTAGAATAGCTAGAATAGAAAAGTTCATATATACCTCTGTTTATGGGGTTTTATGGGGTAAATGATGAATTATTTTGGTTGGATCGTGTTTGCTGATGGTAAAGTGTGTCAGATCCGGTAGAGATCTGATTTGGGGGAAGTTAACGATACTTGGATTTTGGATGAAAATAAGCTAGGAACTTGATAGAAATTAGATGCAGTAAAGGAAAATTTGATGTAAAACGAAAGAGAAACTCAAATTGAGATAAAAGATAACATAAATCAGGTTATTACAGGTTATTACAAATCATAAATTATAGACATTACAATTATTTTTTAATTATAAACTTTTCACTGAGTATAAGGTTATTAGAGTCTTGGAATTTCAGTAGAACCACAGTTTAATCATTTTCACAAATCGCAATTCACAAGCTAGAACAAGGCAAGCTAGTTAATCTTCTACACGCGCCACTCACGTGCAGATACGGACGACTCTTGCTATGGAATCCCTGTAGCGCTTTTATGTCTCTCGAGTCTGTCAAAAAGATTATTGTCAGTAAAACATGTACAACAGTGACTCGCCGCACATTTTCTTTAGAAATTTTTCTCAGAAAATCCGCAAAGATATCTGGTCAAAAATTTTTTTCTTTTTCTCTTATCATTTTTGGCGATCGCATTTTCTTCTCCCATTTCCCTGCTCCAACGAGAGCCCTGATTAGTCGCACACTTCAATCGAGTTTCGATTTGATCTAATTTCTCCAACTCTAGGGGTCGATCGGAAAAAATGACAAGATCGAGCTCTTCCTGGGTGCAAGCGCTGGTGCACATCTCGCCGTACACCTTTGCTGCCATCGGCATCGCCATCTCCATCGGCGTCTCCGTGCTTGGCGCAGCATGGTACTGAGATCTTCCTCTCGCGTATTTCGAATCAATTTCTCTTGTTTTATTTTCTTTCTTTTAATTTTTTGTTTTTTTTGCGAATCAGGGGGATTTATATAACTGGAAGCAGTTTGATCGGTGCGGCAATTAAAGCTCCGAGAATCACCTCCAAAAATCTAATCAGGTGCCTTTTTTGAGACTTTTTGTTTTTCAATTACGGTTTGCATTCAGGTATTCTTGAGGGGTAAAAAATTGTCACATTTAATTGTTAACTGTTAAGACATGGTTAGAATTGGTTTATGCTTTAACTTAGCTGATTTCTCTTGTACTTAAAGAGATTTAACAATACTTAATTCAATGAAATGTGAGAGTGTAAATCAATTCAAGATGCTATAGTATTGAAAAGCTGATCAGAATTTCATGTTCAATTTTTCTGATCACAGTCATCTGCAATTCTGCATACTCTTGCTTACACCTTTCAATTAAGATTCAATTAAGCCTTTAATTATTCACATTCGCCAACCTTGTAGTTAGCCCGCACTTGGTGCTAACTTTGTTTGAGTTGTTTTTTGACTACGCAACTAAGTTATTAAGCCTCAATCTCGCTGACTACTAAGTTGATCTTATATCCACTAAAGGCAACCACGATGAAAGGATTATTCAAATGGGGCTTAAACAGCTGATCCAACCTTTACTCTCTATTCCAGAGGAAAAGCTGAATTTCTTCTCTTATTATGTAATAAATCATCAATGTAATCACTTGTTAACCAATTAGTGATGATTTGCAATTCTTTTACTTTTTGTTCCTGTAACAGATAATTAATCTAGAATCTGAGTAAAATGCATATAAGAGGTTCAGATAATTGATTGAAGGAGGTGTGCTTGGTTTGGTTATAAATGTTGCCTATGAAGTCAAGTACAAAGTCGGTCAGGCTTGATAGTTGATACTGGTGTAAACCAGTATAAGTCTGTTTGTTAGGGGTAAATTGGGGCTCTACTTCTTTTTAAACTGGGGAAATTTAAATCTGAAATGAGGCTTACTTGTGCACCTGATGGTTGATTGAGAATCTTTCTGATATAATTTTACAATGACGGCTCGTCTATAGAAAAAATAAATAATAATATATTGTGTGCTAAAATGGGTTTTGGATTGGGTTTGGATTATCCTGACCCATTGGTGGAGTCAGATCTGACATGTTTAGGGATAGAAATAAAATATTGTTATATCTGACCTGACCCACAACATTACTGACCCCGCTGCACACAACGGAGGTCTAGGTTTAGAGCTTGCAACTGAACCCCTTGAGTATGATATAGGCAGAAGTGTAATTAGTTGAGTTATACTATTTCTTATTGAAGCCAATAGTTATACAATGGTGTAGTAAAGGAAAGAATATATCAAGTGATACGTATCATAAGTTTGACGATCCTGTGAAGTATAGAATTTATGTCTCATTTGATAGACAAACTTTTTAGAAGATTATGCTGAGAGGGGCATTTTTTAAATCAGGATTTTTAAAATCTTTGTAAAAAATTGTATATTGCTCAAGCACTGAAATGATTTTTTTTTTTTTTTAAACAGTGTGATATTTTGTGAGGCGGTGGCGATATATGGTGTGATTGTGGCCATTATTCTGCAGACAAAGCTGGAGAGCGTGCCAGCATCTCAGCTATATGCCGCTGAGTCCCTCAGGGCTGGATATGCCATCTTTGCCTCAGGCATAATTGTTGGCTTTGCTAACCTTGTCTGTGGGTAAGTTTTAAGTCCCAGGTTTCCTTCTTTTTTCTTCTTTTTGGTGCATCTCATATTCTCATCTGTGTATCCAAAAGGCATATATGTCATCAATTCTTTTAATTTGAAATGGTACTATGCATATCGCAGATTGGTCCGTACTATGGATCAATATCTTCCTTTTCAAAGGTTAAATAGTTGATCTGAACCATTCAACATGATTTCCAAAAAAATTTACTATTTTTTTAGATAGGTAGAGAATCACTACTTTTGAATGGTCTGGAATTTTTTGACCAAGTGATTTTTTACCTATCTAAAAATATAGAAAAAAATTTATAAATTATAAAATTTGATCTATAAGTACATTTTCATATGAAGATCATATTGAACGGTTCGGAACGACTGTTTGGACTTCAAAAATGGAGATATTGATCCATAGTACAAACCAATCCGCAGTATGCGTAGTACTTAGCTGTCTCACTCTTGCAAAAATAAACAAATAACCCCCCAAAGAAATAAATAATAGGAATTACTTCTGGCATTACATCTTGGTTTGCGAAACCTTTTGCAGCTAAGTCCTGTTGTAGTGTTCAACTTTTATCAATATTCACCTGATATTGCTGACATACAGCTTATGTGCAATAGCATACATTGTACTAGTAAGATTTCTCCCCAAATGACCAACTGAGCTTTAGTTTGTCCAATATTTAAAAGAACAGTAAAGCTCAACTTCCCCACATTAAAAATCATCGATTTTGAATTGATTATGGAGTTGGCCTGATTGCGCCTCATTTGGCCCTCAATTTATGCACATAGAATATAATGCAATCCAATTAATTAGCAATTATGTACCCGGAAAGCTAGTATGATCCAATAAAAATGAGACAATTGACTAAAGGTGGTCAAGGATACAGTGTAGACTAGCATTGTGCAGTCAAGGACCTGAACAGTACAGTACCAAAATACACAATGTTAATCGCCAACTTCTCAACAACTAAAACTACTATTTTGGTAGGTTGAAATTGTGTATAACTTTTCACAATCTATAGAACTGATTATGCACCATTTCTTCAAAATATGCTACAACTTCTGATCCATTTGTCAAATGTGGTGCTTTCTTACGAACAAATCCAAAACATGGCACTAAGCATATGCAGTGAACTATTTTGAAATTTTCATTCTCATCAGTACGCCTTTTCTTATCTATAGGATCTGTGTTGGGATAATTGGAAGCAGCTGTGCCTTGTCTGATGCGCAAAACTCATCTCTGTTCGTCAAGATCTTGGTCATTGAGATCTTTGGCAGTGCTCTGGGGCTTTTTGGTGTGATTGTTGGCATCATCATGTCAGCTCAAGCAACATGGCCAGCTAAGGCTTAAGAGATCATGCTTTTGATCCTTCATTTCTTTTTCAAGTGAACCAATCAAAATTCCCATCTGTAGAAAATGAGTGTTATTTCTTGGTTTAAATTTGTATTGTTTTGAATATCTTTTCTTCTAGATTATAGGAGCTCTCTTATTTTGCCCAGTTGGTTCTGCTCTTTGAATAAATGTGCACACTCGTTGGTAGCCAATGCTCTGTTGTGTAATTTATATACGATGCTGGGGTTCTCTTTTTGTTGAGCAATGTCTAATTTTGCACATAAATGTATTTCAACTTTGAACTTCTATTTATCTACATAATCTTTAAGTTTTGATATCCCACACTAGAATTGGAATTATAAATTTTGAACTACAAACTTCTCAAAATTTGCTTGAAAGTTTTTTGACTTGTTCCAATATCTCTTGTCCATGGTTAAGGTGCTAAGACATTTTGCAAGCCTCAAATCCCAATAGTGAGAGCACTGTTTGCTGTCAAACCAACTAATATGTCGAGTTGCACAATAAAATATTCATATAGAACTATAAAGCGCTGAATTCGCGAATGAGTATGGATCCTAAGTAACTTGAAAAAAAAATTCAGATCTGGACCGTCTGATCAAAATTGACCAATTTGTGAAATGCACGGAGTCCTTTAATAATCGTGCAGAAGCAGATCGGATAGTCTTGATCTAAACCCCAAGTTTGAGTTGATTTAGGTGATGAATTCTCAAATAACTGCGTACCAGTATCTAAAAATGCAATCCGTTTACCGCTTATACAGTGTCCCCTATCAATTATGGTGGAAAGCACGTACATATAAAAGCATGCGCCTTTTGACTAAAATATATTATTATATTTTATTAATGCTTGACTAAAGTTCTCCAATAATTCATTTAATCAGTATATCTTAATTTTTAACTTGGCAGTCTGCCAAGGTTACAAATTTGAATTTTCCTTCAAATCGAGTATTTCTACTTTCTATGTGCACTACACAGTTGCCTACAACATATTGCAATAAACATTTTTAAAACATTGATCTAGCTGAAATTTAACTCGAGCTCTTTCGGGAAATATAGGTCAGATGTGATCTAAAATATTAAATTACGGATCTCCACATTGAAAGTAGAACAGTACCTTGTAACCCAATTAACGGATAATGGCTCCACAAGCATACATTTTATTTTCAAATTCGAATTAAAAACAATCAGCTGAAGCCCCGCCTTTACTATTGAACTAGATTAGTGGTAACTATAATGGATTAGCATTCAATTTAACCAAAAGAAACTGAGAGGCTGACTATTAACAATTATAAACTGGCCACAAGCCTATAACATATGCCTAGCCTGACCAAAATATTTACCAAAAACTGAAGCTAATATTTCTAAAGGAGCTACATGCTCACAAAGAAGCAGAGCTCACGAAAAGGGCTGGTAGTAGCATTTCAATGCTGGGCTACATGACAAAATCTTCACACCAAAAAAAAAGCAGCTTATTTCTTTGTAATACGTTTCCTGTCCTGCTTATGACCCTGTTAAGAAACAAAAAAAGTGAAATGAGTTCACAGAAAAATAAATATGGTGAATGAGATAACAGAAAATGAAAAAATACCTCAAAACAGGTGGGAACTTTTCAAGTGTTTACCTTTTCATATAATATTTTGTTACTTGATGTTAACCTTTCTTTCTTTATCACAAGATTTTTTATTTTATTTTATAAATTAATATTAAATAATAAAGGGAAAAAGAATGAGTGGCTTCGCCTTTTGATGTGGTAGATGGATCCGGGAAAAAATTTCAGATGCAAAGTTTGGAGCCAGAAAAACATTCAGATCCAAACTAACAAAAAGAGAGAGAGGAAGTAGCCTCTCATTCCAGTTTGGAGCCAAAAAACTTTGGATCCAAAAGTTTTTCCCGGATTCATCTATCGAAAAACAAAGCCACTCATTCTATTTACATTTATTAGTTAATATGAATTTCCATAAATGAAAAAATTCTCCTTTAGCATATATGTTTATTTTGCCACAATGGTTAAATCAATGTACTGTACAGCAAATAATGTACCTTCCTACTATTTGAACAACAACAACCAAGCCTTTAGTCCCAAACAAGTTGGGGAAAAAAAGTCCAACTGTAAGTACCTCAGTGAGCTTTTTGCTAGCATTCTCAAACTTCTCTTCAGCAGCAATCCAATCGACTGCCATCTCAAACTCGATGGTGTTGCACTGTGAACAGTGTGCAGTTGACACTGCCTTTTTCTGAAAAATGAAAGAAAAACAAATAATAAAAAAACAACACACAGCCCTTCAATATCATACTTGTTTAATTTAGGATTTCGGTGGGATGACGGAACCATTTTGGTATTGTGCCAACCACAGTTGAATGATTACACTAAAGAAAACTATTGAGTGCAATTGATACTTTTATTACATAATGGATGAGATCTGCATTCACTGTTTAAAACAAAACCATAATAGAGAAAATTACCATTTCTTCTCCTGTCATTTTCTTCTTCAGCTTCTCAATTGCTAAATGACCCACAAATGAAGTAGATTGTTTGGGAATCTTTAGTGCCCCTTTACTACAAAGAAGTGGTCTAAAGGGAAACAACAACAAATATATGCCAAGTCAGGTGCTAATTTACCCAGTGTTACTTGCTATCAACTATCGCCTCATTAAACTAGTCATCACGGAAGTAATTTTTTTTACTAATATTTGCAAAGGTCTGGTGTGACATGTAACAACTAACAAGTGATACTCTACAGTAATTTATGAGAGACAAATATTTATAGTAATTTATGCATGTCAAATTTAATCAATACCTTCCATCAGGGAGAACTAGATATACTTTGCTCAACTTTGCCACCACCTCGTTAGCTGCTTCCTTGTTTCTGAAAAAAGCATACGCCATGCCTATTCAAAAGGAAATGCATATTACAATATATGATTTGCAACAAGTAATTTAATAAAAACACTGTACAATTAGCAACAATTAATTTTCAGGTCGGCTATTGCTTTTTATACAATTTGCACAGGTTCCTCAAATTATGCAAGCAAACCATAATATCCTCGGATGTGCAGTCAAACACCATTAAAAAAGTTAGAAGCATGACCAAGGTTAACCTTTTTACCACCGGTCACATGACAGTTACATTCTGGTTTTTGCTTGCAATAAAGCTGATGGCATTATACCCTTTGGGACACTGACTATAAAACAAGATAACTAATACATAAATGTCATACCAAAAGTGGGGTCACCATACATGTAATTCGTCACTAGCCTCACAGTGCACGGATGCTGAGTTGCACCAAGGATTAAATCCTGAACATTTTGACACAAGGAACAACATAAAAAACTTTATATGACTATAATACAAGAAACATTAAGATTACCAAAAGTGAGCCATGATAAGCATTAAAATGTGATATTCATCTGCTGGTAAGTTAACCAACCAGTGCAATGCAGCAGCTTCCTCAAATGGTAAAGTAGTCAAATAGTTGCACAGATTTACACTTAATTGTGAAATATTAAACCTCAGATCATCAATATTTGTCTAATTTCAGCCACAAACTACAGTTTTGTAAATCAGCTTTGTAATCACCAAGAAAACGAGAAGATACAGATTAAATCAGTAAATTGGACTTTGCTCAAATGGTCCAGGGTCCAGGGTCCAGGATGGTAAACAGTAAGCACACTTAATCACCAACAGATAACCACATTTCACTCTTTTAAAAATAAAATATGCACAGTATGAGTACTCACGACAAGAATACCTCGATTTCTGAAGCGGTAAAGGATGCATCAAAGTTTTGGAGCAGAACAACTTTTCCTTCCTGGTCTTCTATTTGTATTTTTTGTGCCCAATTCTGAAAAATTATTTAGTATAAGATAATTCTTCAATGTACTCCGGTTCAAACAAGACTGAAAACAAAGTTATTAAATGATTAGGGTGTATGACTGGCATTAGTTATTCCCTAAAATACACTGTAGAATAAGCATTTTCTAAACACCAAGGAAGAAAAGATAAAAAGAAACTTCGCTCACCCTTCCACTGAAGTCAAACCATTTTCTCCGAGCCTGAAAAGAAGAAAAGCAAGTGAATAGGAAAAAATAGATCAGAAATGAAAAGATAGATTATAATAAAAAAGGTCAGTAGAAGTGCTTATGAAAATGGTAGGCAGAAAATGACAAGGATATGAGTAATTGAGCATGCACAAGCCACTGTAAGCAGAATCACTTGGCATACTGATAATTTTCCATTCAGCTTCAGTACACGTATTTTGCAGCTGGCACTTAACAATACTACTCTCCATCAGATTTGCCCTTGAAAGATATCACCTAATTTAATATCTCGGTTTTGCAAATCAATCTCATTTCATTCTAATTTTATCCTAAATTGCCCAAGAAAACAGAGGGGGGCGAGGGAGTCTTAGGGTGCAAGTAGAAACAGTTAACAGAATACAAAAAAAAAATGTGAGTCTTACAAGCACATCAATTGGTCTTCTAGATGCCTGTACTTGATCCTCGGCCTTTTTCTGCAGTTTCAAACCTCCACTCGGGTCAACAACCTGTTTTAACTTTCCAACGGCATCTCTCTTTCTTGGCACCTCTGACCAATCCTCTATTTTGTTCCCATTTTTCACTATTCCAGTCAAGGCAACAGGCCTCTTTTCAGGTTGTACCACTCTGTTAGCACCGCACTTTCGGCTTGGTGAAGGCAGACTATGCAATTCAATTTCCTCAGCCCGTCCCTTCCTGATTTGATTCTCTCCTGAACCCCCTGGTGCTTCATCAGAGAGCTTTACCCTCTTGGTAACCTTATCCTCATTCAATGTATCTAGAGGCCTTTTTTCCCCTTTAAGGGTACCAACAGGGCTTTGTACAGATTTGCTCCGACCATCCTCTGTACTTTTAGAGGGGATGCGTATTTTGAGAGACTTACTTTCTTCCTGTCTGGACCCATTGGCTTCAGTACCAGAGATCTTGAGCGAATTGGGCTGGGGTGGGACAGGTATGGACACATTTTCTGCAGCACCATTTGAGATGGCAGGTAGTACTACTTCAGGAGTAAGATCTTCTTTCTTGTTGAAAAACAATTCAACTGTTCAAGGGAAAGAAAGAAAAAATAGCTTACATCAGAGTACATAACAGAATCTGAGTCCCTGCTTCCAAAAGAAATCATTATGTGTACATTGACTTCAGAACCAACTGATGATGCTATTAATATGAACTGGTATAACAGTATCTCTTGTTCATTTAGCTGTTGAGCCACATCATGCCAGGTTGTAAGCCAAAAAAAAAAAAAAAAACCTAATAGATAACGACACTACCCAAGGGCTTTTAGCAAATTAAACCAACAGTTTCTGATCCTTGCAGATATATACCCGACAAGTGTTATATTGCAATTAACACTCAATCTCTGTACGATAAAAAATACAGAAACTTCAGACTGATATGATAAAAAGGCACATTCCTTAGTATTAACAATTTTATCCCTACTAATCCCCATAATTTTCCTAAATCCAAATGACGTAGTATGTCTTAAAGTTGATAAAGAGGTCCCGTGTTAGGCTCTAAGTGCAACTAATTGAATCAAGATCACATAGGAATAATATTTTTCATTGATTAAAATCTTTTTCCAATATTGAGTGCTATTTGCAAACATCCCTCAAAATAATGGAATGCAAATAAGAAATGTCTGGGGTTGCATATTCAAGTAGTCGTTGGCAATTACCAAACAAACTATATTTTGTCACAATACACCATTAATGAGTAGTTCCCTGGTGTGTACCAAGATGGAGGACCAGTATGCACCAATACCAAGTTAGATTGCAAGAAGTACACAAGAACATACTATTGTGCGAAGCAATGGTAGCCGGAGGTGGGAGCTCATCAGAGAGGGTACATGCACTGGCATCAAACAACCTAGAAAATACAAAGTCAGCCCTTTCTATGTCTGCTTGAGAAGGATGTGGGTTCCTCTCATCCTGCAATGTACAAATAACGCGACATTTTCCAGCAATTGCGTCCTGCCATTTATTGAAGAGAAGTTCTAAGCAGGTGTGATATAAGATAAAGATCAAAAGGAACAAGTACCAATCAAGTCTAATGCTTTTAACTTTATTTTTTTCTTATCTTAAGCAGGTGTTGAGTGGATTTTAGGGCCCAAATCTGGGGAAGTGGGCCTAGGGGCAGTGCTGATTTATTGAGTAATTTAGATCCACCCACCCAAAGAAGAAAAGCAGGACAACCAAATCTTCCCTAATTTGGAGGTAGGTTTTGATTGGGTGATTGAGGAAAAAAATAATAAACATGAAGAAACCTTTCTAACTTGAAACTATATAGCAATTTAAACTGGCAAAAAGATTGCTCCTTTCCAATTTGTGAGTTATTCGTCCCTCTTTTGTAAAAGAAAAGGCTTTTTAGTGAATCTCTATGAAATTGCATCCCTTTTTGTCAAGTCGCTTGACCCTCATCTTTAAGTCCTCTATTATCTCTTCATATTCACTCTAGATACCTAAATTCAGAATGCATTGTGCATTTTATTTATTCCTTTATTGTTTGGGTGCTGATTTTTCTTTAAAAAGGGCAAACTCCAAACAGTGCGTTTGGACTGTCAAAGAATAAAACTATCCAGGTCTGTGCGTGAAACTAGTGCTAGAAGAGTGCCACTCCAAATACAACAATAACAACAACAACCAAGCCTTTAGTCCCAAACAAGTTAGGATAGGCTACAAATGAAACCCAATCAGAGTCACAGAAGTCAAGATAGTATAAAAAAAAAATTATAATAATAATAATAACAATAGTAGTAGTACTAATAGTAAAAATGCTACCAATAATAATATTAATAATACTAACTATAGTATGCCTACACTATAGATCATAGGGGCCAAAGTCCCAAGACCTATGTCCTTGACCTCAAATCACTAGCCCTATAACCTAAAGTCTATAACACTACCCTACACAATATTTCCTAGGTCATGGTTTTGGTACTAGTACGTGGATCGCTAACTTCCATGCACTCATGTCCAAAGCCAACTCTCTCGATACATTTCATTCCTTCAAGTCCCTTTTTACTGTTTTCACCCATGTCAATCTTGGCCAACCTCTCTACCTCTCCTTGTGTTTTTGACACGACTTATAATACCAATGAGCACCGATGCCTCGGGAGTAAGGGTGAAAATGGAGCGGATAGTGGTAAAACCACATTCATATCTCTTTTTTTATTTTCGGATATAGATAAGGAGCGGATATACGAATACGGGTCCGGATCGAATCGGATATTTATGAAAATAATATAAAAAATTAAAGTTCATAATATTTATCTAATTATAATAGTGAATAACATAATTTTTTCATAATATATATTAAAATATATGCTATATATCTACTACTCAAATACGGATAATTGAAATGTAAAACCATATCCGTATCCTTGTCCACACGGATATTCGGATATCGGATATCCACATCTAATTTTTCGAATACAGGATCGGATATTGTCCATACCGTTTTCACCACTACTCAAAGGCCTCTGTTGGAGATACCCAAACCATCTCAAGCGGTGTTGGACGAGCTTCTCTTCAATCGGTGCTACCCAAGTTTGTTATTGTTACGTATATCATTGTTTCTAATTCGGTCCCATCTTGTATGACCACAGATCTATTGTAGCATACACATCTCTGCTATACTTATCTTATGGACGTGTTGTCTTTTAGTAGCCCAACATTCTGCACCATACAATATCGCAGACCTAATTGTCGTCCTATAGAATTTGTCTTGGAGTTATTATGGGACAATTCACCCACAACGTTCATATCCTATGGCTAACATCTTCATCAATCTAACCATCACTCTGTAGCATCGATCCCAAATATCAAAAGGTGTCCGTCGTGAGCACTAATTGTCCAGCCAAAGTGACATCTCCATCCTCTGACCTAAACCCTAAACCCTAAACCCTAAATCCAAGAGTGTCACTCCAAATATCATTAAAAAGGAAAAAGAAACTATAGATGTATTGGCTTTCTTATAGATTGGTTGTGTATCAATTTCAATATCATTAATTATCCCATCAAATATCATTACATTTCAATATCTTTAATATCCCATCAAATATAGTTAAATATAGACCGTTGCAAGTTTACAATTGATAAATGGCGAAACCTGCATTGAAATTCACAATGTTTCATATATAATGTGTACAAGTATAGATTACTTGTCGGATTTTAAGTTATTTTTTACTGTTTTTAAGATTGTTGTCACTGCATTTCCACCCATATTTTATATCAAGTAGGTAAATAATTTAGAGTAGAACTAGGGTGTTCCTAAGTTCACCAGATCTCTTTGTGAACTCTAACTATAAAACCTATCGGATTGGCTTCAAATGACGAATCCAAACCATTGAAATCTTTCTACTTTATGAGTGATGCGCCTGCATGCGAAAATTTTAAATTTTAAAATTAATTTTATATAAAGTCAAGTGGTCAAAAGGTGTCCAAAAAATGAATGCATTAAAATTAATTTATAAGCATTCTAATTTTGACCACTTGACCCCATACTAAATTAATTCGAAAGTTCAAAATTTTCACATGTAAACGCATCACTTGTAAAGTAGATTTTAATGGTTTGGATTCATCGTTTGAAGTCAATTTAATAGATTTTAGAGTTGAGTTTACAAAGGAACTTGGTGAACTTAAGAAAACCCTAGTTCTACTCAATAACTTATTTTCTTTAAATTATAAATATTTGTATATAGCATAGGGTATATAATATTTTATAAAATATAATTTGAATTCTATCAAATTGACTTCAAATGACGAACCCAAATCATTGAAACCAATATTTACATGCAAAATATTTATAAATTTTCAAATTTATTTAGTATAGAATCAAGCAGTAAAAAAAATGATGATAAAAATGGCACTTTAAAATTAACTTATAAACCTTTTTTTGACTGCTCGAGTTGGTACTAAATTAACTCCAAATTTCTAAATTTTATATACAAACACATCACTTAGTGGAGTAGATTGATTTCAATAGTTTGGATTCGTCGTTTGAAGTCAATATGATAGGTTTTGGAGCTAAGATCATCATTACGCTTAACGAGCTTAAGAACACCAATATACTCATATGTTTGCTAAAAACTCTCCAAGTCATGGACTTTACCCGACATACTAGTATCTTATTTTCTAAACCTGTCTAAATACAAATAACATCTAAGTTTGTATCCTTGTATATATATTTATATTAAATACACAAAAAAGATATCCAAATATATCCATCTAGAGAAGATTCAGACTGTTTAATAGAACATCCAATGATAGCAAACATATCCAACATAATTTCACCATTATCATCAAGACCAGTGTTGTAAAAAACATACGTTTAGGCCGATTAATCAGCAAATTAGTCGTTGGCGGTGACCAAACCATCATGGATTTTTCCGACTAATCGACCGATTATTCTTGATTAATCGCTTGGCGGTACCCTATCCGTCTGATGACCGCATACAGTTATTTACAACACTGATCAAGACATTCATTATGCATCCCTCAATGCCCTTCCAGATCCTTGATTGCATTATAACACCTCCTTTAAAAGATGATAAATAAATGTCGATCACATTTATTTATAAGAAAAACAAATGGGGAGGAGAAGGAGAAAGGAGAGGGAATGACAAAAACATCACCAAGAGGCACTTAATTAAACTTGCAATGATACCCAGAGTAAAGCTAGGGTGTGATGTGCTCACCAAGAGAGTTTGGTGAGCACAACTCCAAAAGTTCATCGGATCGACTTCAAACGCCAAATCCAAACCATTGAAATCCATGTACTTCACGAGTGATGCATGTACATGTAAAATTTTGAAAGTTTCAAGTTTATTTGCTACACGGTCAAGCGGTCAAAGAAATGAATATTTTATAAGTTAATTTATAAGTTGTTTTATATATTCAATTTTTATTATTTCTTTGACCACTTGACCGTGTAGCAAATAAACTCGAAACTTTCAAAATTTTGCATGTACATGCATCACTCATGAAGTACATGGATTTCAACAGTTTGGATTCGGCGTTTGACGTCAATCCGATATGCTTTTGGAGTTTGCTCACCAAACTCTCTTGGTGAGCACATCACACCTAGCTTTGCTCATGATACCCATGCCTTGGATCCGCTACAAAAAATTAAGCCTAATGTTGGAAACATTAAGAATGGAGAGAGTACCAATGGATTAATATCAGTCACACCGGTGACTTCGTTCCCACCACAAGCAAGGAAGACCTCCTTCTCCGATGGTTGATAGCTCCCTAAGTGCTTGTCAATCTCCGATGGATGAAGGAACCACACAATCTTAACCCTCTTGTCGCCCTTTGCACTCCAAATCTTCGTTATCTTACCAAGATGGGGCTCCGGGTCGTCATCTTTAAAGAGGTAGACATTGTCAAAGAGATTGTAGGTGATCTCGTCATACTTAAAATTCTTATAGAATTGCGCCTCTTTATTTTTTGACATCCCTCCCTTGTCCCCCCATTCGAAGGATATGTTGTCCTTCATCACGGTTACGCTCCTATTATTATAAAAAAAATGTTAGAGAATAATAAGTCCTCCAAGCTAGCACAATTTGTACAAGGCATAATCAACGTATAGCCCATGCCTTAGTGACCTCACATCAATCCAAATAAATATTATGGATATCCTAAGTTCATTAACGACGAAGACACATGTTCTATTTACTTCAAAGAGGGACTTTTTAAGTAATGAAAATCTTGGATAATGCACCCACAATCTAGTGATGCACAAAGTTCCTTCAATGCCTTTGGGTGTTCAATTTGTTACCCTTTGCTAAGGTTTTGCACACGTTGGACCCCCTTAAAGCATCTCTTAAAGTGACACAAACCATGTCTATGCTTCACATAGCTTATGCTACGAATCTTGCTTTAGGATTTTTGAGAATAATAAGTTCCCATGAGTTCAAGATACTTCGGAAGTAGCAACAACTTTGGTTTCGGATAATGGAAGTGATATAGCTATCATAAGCCAAGATCTAGGAAACAATTAGCATTGTTTGAATCCAATACCACATTGTAAGTTACATAGCAGCAATGACTTTTTGTTTCCAAAAAGATATTGCGTAGTAAGCTTGTTTGGCATAAATTCAATATCATCTTCCAATACCACCAATATCTAAAGAACCCAAAATCTGATTCAAACTACTACATAAGATATTCTCTCTATTAACAAAAGTCCATCCAACCACCCACAAAATGAATCCCCCACCCCACCCCCACCTACCTCTCATCACCCTAAAAAAAGGACAAGAAATTGACGCCGCCTTGGGTTAACTTGAGGGTATAAATGAAATATGGAACAGTGAAACATCAATTTACACTCATTTCTACATCAGAAATTTATCGGGTTAAAATGAAAATGGGATCAGTTGGATAAAGTTATGTCAATTTAATGTGTTATTATTGCCCAACAGAACAAACAAGCATAATTGGAGTTAATTGCAAAACAAAAGAGTTATTTCATTAAAGTGAGGCTTAATCAATTGGGGAACTGCTATGATGTAGCTCAGTGTACCAACCAAACATTCAGTGTGCCTGCTGATATTGTAACCCTCGATCAACAGCCAACAAAAAAAAAAACTCTATTTTTTCAGCATAATAACAAGTTTGCTATCTGCTCAAGATGCTGATCTTGATTCCAGATTGCCAAATCAACCAATACTGCTCTCTACAATTGTCAGGAAAAAGCAAGACATCATTTACAAGCATAAGGTTCCACCACTACCAGACCTGTTCTTTATTTTTATCATTCTAGTGTAATTTAAACTATACTATGAGATGAAATGGATCTAAATATCAAATGCATCACAAAAAGTCTAACAAAGAAATGCTATAATCAACCTTCATGTACAACAAAGCAACAGCGAGGACTGCACAATTGGTGACATGTTAACAATGAAGGATCAATTTTATTTATGCATTGCAACCCTCCAAATATATATGATATGTCCTACAGAGTAGGTTCATTTGATGTGCAATAAAATGTGAGACTCCAAGATAACACCAGAGTTTTTTTTTTTTGTTTTGTTAGAACAGTTGTTGTAATTCCTATTGAGATGTTTAATGGATCTAAACCTAGGATTCCTTTAAAGTGCTTTACAATGTTTGACAAGAGAGAATCTAAAGATAGCTGGACAGAAGAATTGATATAGTCACTTTGAAATTTCAACGTCCAAGCAAAGAAATGCTAATGAAAACCAATGTCAAGAGGCTCCAGTCGAAAAATCTAGCACCACTTAAACCAACATTTCTATGGAAGCTTCACACCCATTTAACGCATGCAAGCCAATTTGCACGTCTGCTATCCATTTAATAGGCTACGTAGGCACAAAATGAGCAATTTGACGTGAAAATACACAAGCACATGAACAATTGTATGTCATATAAATCCTAGACTTTTTTTTTTTCTGAAACTTCAAAAATTAAAGAAGTAAATCAGGAACAAAAAGAAATAGCAGAACAATCTGAGTTTGAAGAGGGCAGTACCTTCAGATATGAGAAATGCACGACCGTGAAAGATGTTTGAGATGGAGTAGTTGCTTGGGACAGTGGAGAGGAGATATCTGGACGGAACAAGAGAGTGGTGAGAGAGAGAAATGGGGCTCACTCAGTGCGTTTAATAGCAAAAAAAGAACAAGAAACAACTTTCGAGAACAGGAATATGCTCACCGTGCTAACATCCGACTGGGGCTCAGAGAAAACCCCGAAACCTAGGTCACAGAAAAAGAAAAGTGAATACCAGTAAGAATAAAACCATAATTTAGGTTTCGATGTTCAAACGGTAGATGTTTTTGGAAATGTCCGAAGTTTCGGGCAAAACGAATCGTAT
>CAXKVR010000533.1:0-33576 GCA_964058845.1 Carex sylvatica
AAATTGCAACCGCAACCACATTGATGTTTCATCAAAAAATGCATCTACAACAACGAAGAGAGGATAAGAAACGATTGCTGAAGATCTGACGCTGTTCAACAAAAATCTGACGATCCACATCTAATACAAGCACAAGGGAAGAATCCAAACTAGTAATGAGCGATCCAATAATTTTTCTTATCAAATGGTTTCAATTGTGAAACTTTGAAGGGCTCTCTCATTGATACATTTACTATCAGGACTAACTACAAAATTAAAAAATTAAGCGAACATCAACCGCACCAAAATTAGTAGAAAGAAGAGAGACCAATACCAGAATAACTATGCTCTGAAAGTATTTAGCCTGATAAATTAGTAAAAATAAATGGAACAATAACAACATTAGTTGAGTAAGATACGCTAATTCAAGTTCATATTTTGCTGCAAGCATACAACATAGAAAATTTTCTCTCATTCCAACATAATCTCTCTGACAGCATTATATATTATTATTTGATCATCTAACAGGCCCTTCGGCCTCTGAGTTAATCACCTTCACACGCCTTGCTGACTGGATGAAACTCATAATAACCTGCATCTCGTCCAATTGCTAAATTTGGGCATTTTAAAAAAAATGTATCAGTAATTTGCTAATAATAATCAAAAGGGTTTCTGTTGTAATTGAACCTTAAAATGTTGAATTACCATTGATAGGAAATGGTGACGGACACCATGCAGAAGCTGCTCCTTGGTAAGATTTGCATCTAAGTTAATCTATAAAAGCAAAATTATATACCAAAATAGTCGATTGGGAAAGACACCTTAATTAGTAAATAATTGCATTACCAAGTTGAAGTGCTTCCAATATCTCCATAAGGCAGCAGTCCCAAGCTTTGACAGATCTATCCTCTGTAAGTCAACAATATGTTTATAGTCTACAGGACTCTAGAAGCTAAAGTTTAAGTGACTATAACTAATGATCATATAATATGCTCACAGCTTGCGGCTTCAGGCTATGCGAGTGGGGATCCTTTTGCCGGCTTCGCTTAGCTGGTCGGGTGTGCCTAATCCTAGGCTTAGTTGATTTCTGGTAGTCTAAGCTAGCTGTAAAATTAATTAGACAATTAAATACAAGTACCTAATAGTCAGAGTAACTTTCATTGCATGTGCAGTTGGACGCATATCCTTTCAAAATAACAAAATAACATCCACATAACATCCACATACATTGCTATATCAAAATCTCAGAAATATATACCACAAGAATGTGACAAAATATTTACTACACTAGAAATTCACAAATTAGGTGGACTCAGCGGCCTATGTTTATAATTTTTGCATGAACAAAAAGCAATTCAAGAGCAACATTACCATTAACTTTTGCTGTACTTTACTAGAGGAGACCTAAATCCCAAGGCTATAAAAGAAAGAATGCAATTAAAAAAAAAAAAAATTGACGGCCCACACGTACTGTAATCAATGTCTTTGTCGCCCCTGTCAGAGCTGCTACAAAAAGAGTTGTCGCAATCGGCATCATCTTCCTTGCCAGTTGGTGGCTCTAACACACTCAATGCATTCCTCTGCAACTTCACTTCCTCCCCATTTTTCAGCACCTAACATCCAATTAATCCAAAGAAATTTAGGACTTCTTTTAAAATTTTCGGATTAAGAGTGCAGCAGGTGAGGATTCAATGAAATATGTAATTAAAATTCCCTTTTCATGGTAAGTAGGAGAATTTCTACACAAAGGACAACAATACAGGCAATCATGGTCAGCTAAATAACATCACTAATTTTTCAAAAAACTATACAACAATTTTACCCCCTGAGAGTGATATATACAAAAAAAATACTTAGTGTAGCATGACCATCCATTAAGGAAATAAAACTGCTGTGATTCCAAAGAATCACAGTGACCCTGTTATTCCAAATCCAGCCCTTCATTTGTTGTGAGGTCCGTGCATAAAAAACAATTGTTTTTGAGATTCATGCATTCCAAAAAATGAAGGGCTGGATTTGAAATAACAGAGTCCCTGCGATTCTTTGGAGTCGCAGCAGATTTATTTCTATCCATAAAAGTATGGCCAATATGACAATATAGTATTGATGATTATAGTGATAACAGGTAAATTATGAGAAAAAAACTCCGATTTTGAACTAAAGTTCCATAAAATTTGAACTAGTTCAAAACAGGAATAGTTCATTTGTCCCTGCAAAGCATAAGTATATATTCCTTCCATACATATTTTTTTTTTTTTCAAAATGCCCAATAACCTGGTTTTACCTATATGGGGGAGATAAGCAATGTGGAAGGAGGGGTACTCCACACATCTCTTCAAAGAAATTGGAAAATAGAAGGTTGTATATGATTGCTGTAGTGAGAATATCAATATGATTTTTCATGGTCAAGGATACATATTCTCATATTTCAAAGGGTGAAAATGATATTAAAAATTTACCTATCCTTTCAAGGGTACATTAATTTCCTTATTTCCCCAAAATGATAACAACAAAAGAAAAAAGAAAGAATTCTAATATGCCGGCAGCAAACAGACTTGACAACCCCTTGGACGACAAGGAAAGATAAATCTTTTACCTAGGCTAAAAGATATGCCTGACTAACGCATGTCTCTAAGACTTGTGCAATATGAAATATGAAATATGCATACAATAGATATCAGATACACCAGCTGGCATATCAAAATATATAACATTTGAACTGATATGGTCAGGCACACACTAGGCTATGTTTCTCAGCCACATATAATCACACATACGCATAACTTCCTTTTCCTGCTTTCTTGATATTTCACTTCCACCTTTCTATAGAACAAGGACCAGATATGTTAGCTCAGCAACCCATGTGAGACTAAATGAAAAGGTCTGGACTTCACAATTAGTTTGACTTTTTTATTTTCAGAAAGTTTTTATACTAGGTTTCATTAAGAAAAAAATAAAAGAAAACGAAGGAAAACCATTTTATTCACATTCCTGAAACTTCCCTAGTAGCCATTTCTTACCCTTATTGTTATTAACTCGCATTATATAGTTTTGGGATTTATTTATATGTTATTATAATAGTTATTTTAGAACAATAAACTTTGCACCGTGATAAAAAATAGTAAAAGAACATATGTATTAAACATTATCCTAAAATTTTGTATACCATATTGCAGTATCTGTATCGCATCAGATATGACACATAGATCCGTATCCATGCATCCTATTCCTTGGTCCCTAAGGACAAAAGAAGGGCATTTTTGCAATTTAAGTGTAAAAAGCTAGGAGTTCTATGCAAGTTGTCTAATACTGCGTTAACTATGAACCAGCTAAAAATAAGTAAGACATACATCCAGCTAAAATAATCACGCAAATTAATTCATATGAATGAATAACTCCTACCACAAAAATTAATTCTGATGCATGAAACTCCCACCACAAAAAGAAAAACAAAAATAATAACTTACCAAAAAATGCCACCCGCCCAAGCCGACAGATTTCACAACGCCTTGGAGACCAACAAGGACAGATTTGGTCCTGTTATTTCCAGTGACAATGACTTTGGTGTGCCTCGGCAACACCGAGAGCTCCTCGTCTCCACTCTCCTCTCTGAAGGTATGATGTGTCACTGCACGATGATGGTGGTGGTGGTGGTTGTGACTCACTGGTGTCTGCACTTGGCTTGCCCGCAACTCTGTTTCCATTACTCTACTTCCTCCCGCCTCCATCATAGCATTGAACAGTAATGCATGTGTGCCCCCTAAAAGTATTAATAATTATTAGTTTGTGCATTTTTATTCTGGAGCACGGAATCACAATGTGTAGGTTCAATTCATGCTGTTTGCCCAGCACATTACTTAAAATTCCATAAATTCAATTTGGTATATTCCAAAATAACGGCCCCAGATGGTAATCTTAATGTGGCCAATTTACCCATGCATAAGACAAAAGTATCACAAACAAACAAGGACTTCAACATTTGGACAATGCCTAATGTTATAAACAACAAAACAAAAAAATAAATAAAATTCATCTAATAAAGCAGACAAAATCATTCAGGGCAAATGTTTTGGTTTATCAGTTCCGATGAAGTTGTAATCACATGGAATAATGATGTTGACCTTTTAGATACTTCTTTTCTTCTCTTGAATAGGGTATTTCCAATGAAACTTTGAAACAAAATATTCAAGACAGAGAGCTAGCTAGAATATTATTTAAATATATAAAGTTTTATTTATACATCCTAATACAAAAAAATTATTCTTGCCGAGTTGTCCAACAACAAGATACAGACATGTTAAAAAAATTACATAGGAAAAATTTGTAATGCAGTATGGATGAAATTTCTGACTTTTTGATGAACTTTATGATAAGCATAAGAGGGTTTGTCATGATAGACACAAGAGGAAACAATGTATGTAAAAATGATTTTGCAGCTATTTAAACATGGGAAACTAAACACTGTTTAATTCTTGCCACTTATGTGGGAATGGCACAAATTTATTACATGCCACTATTTTATCACATTCAGTAAAAACAGCACGATACCTAACATGCATTAAGAAACTTCCGTACTTCGACAAGCTTTTAGTAACAACCAAAAGGGAAACTTATACAAAGAAAGAGTGAACCACACTCACAAACATGTAGTTAGACCGAGTCACCATGATCTCTCTCCATCTTTCATTTTCACCCAAAAGCTCTCTTAAACTTGTAATTCATACAGCTCGTAAATAAATTTAGCCCTAGAATATTTTCTTAGAATTGAGTAGAGAAGAGATGATCACAATTCAGGAAACAAGATTTGACTTTTCGTGAAGGGTCACTATCTAGTTTCAACTTTCAATTGATATATATAGTGAAGCTAGGTCAAATAATAAAATATTAACTTATTTTAGATGAAGAAAAAGTATATGAAATATAACCTATTTATAAACATATGAAACTATGTGACAACCATGCATACCCCCCTTCCCCAATACATCCAACCCCATCAAGTTCAGTACTGCTACTTTTGCCATATTGGAAAATAAATAATGACTGAAATTGAAATGCAAGAAGTTAATACCAAGATTTTCCAGAGCTCAAGCTAATGACAATTAAATCAATATGACTATCTGGTCGCTATATCTCATTTATTAGTCTTGAGATTTTGATGAAATCAGATTGACGCAGCTAAAATAAGATAACTTTTTAGTAGAAATTTTATGCAATTGTGCAATAACCAGGAAGGAATTACTACACACTCAGGAAATAGCACCATGATAACAATCAGACAAGTTCTAGAAATAATCAATCACAATCAAGATAAATTCAGTTTAACCAATTAAACCATTTCTTTTAAATGATCCAATTCAAGGGATAAAGCTTCCAAAATCAGAACTTCAATGAAATTTTTTGAGCTCTTTATATCGAAAAGGCACTCCAATATAATACTAGTAGAAAATGCATAGTATCACAGGGTCTTGATAATAGCAACTTAGATTGTTCTAACAAAATTGAAGTTTCAATCAAACCGAAGTATGATTACATGCAGTTTCTTCAACTGATGATGCCTATTGACCCAACATTTTCAGATCACGAATCTAATGCTACTTTGACTGATGATGATTAAACATTGTAGTTTTTAAATTGAAATAGCCATTTGATAAGAATAACATAAGAATGGATGCTTAAATTACCCAATTTTATAAGAACTACAATACTAGAAACTTGAAACAATTTACTTTCCAAAATTAGCAACCTAACCATATCACTCGAAATTAGGGTTATAGGACTATTGGGAACTGAAAAAGAACAAACTACTATTGTACCAAAGATTGACAAGACCTTTGTGGAAATTCAGTGTGATTTCAGTGCATGCAAACAAAAACATCAAATTGATTTTGGAAATTCACAATAAAAAGTTACATTTATGAAAGGACAGCTCTCGCCATTGTGGTCAAAATCAAAATCCACAAATGAGGGAAAAATATTTTTATGCCCAATGATTCGCCTAAACCAATTGTAGTATCTCCTCAGATTTAGTACATGCAAGAACAAAGAAATCATAACCGCAATACTCCAAAAAAACATGGTATGGAACATCACACACGGCATAGGAAATCAATACTGATCTTTATTTGAGCTTGAATTTAAAAAGCACGCCAGAACAAAGCTAAATCTCAAACATTTCTTTCAGTCAGAATGGAAAAACACCACGTATTTGCTTCGAACTCAAAGAAAAACATAAAATCAATGACAGCAGAGATCATAATATTGCATGCACGGATCTTCGAAATATTACAACATAATTCAAAAGCTTTTTACGAAATAGTGAGAAAAATACTGCATTGTACTATACTATGTGAAGTAGATTGTATAAAAATCATCTAAAAAAGGCCTTATATTTAACCTACATACCTAATAGCCAGATACAGGCACCAATTCGCCGAGAAATCCCCGGATCTGGTAAAATGTGCTCGAATAAACGTTTTTAGAATGTCTTATTAGGGAAATTTGAGGGAAAAATAGATAGAGAGGCGAGGCGAGACAGAGTTGGGTCTTAGGGAGAGAGAGAGAGAGAGCAGATAATGACAGAGAGCATAAAGGTAAGAAAGGAAAGAACTAGTGAGAAAAGAGAACGAATAGACATACCTTATCGGTTAAACCATCCTGGTACAGATCATTGGACCCCACTTTTCAGTATGCTGTGGCATGAATAGGGGTGTGAACCAGGTTTATTGTATATATAGTTATTATCGGGGTTCACGAGGGCAGCGACCCATATTACTCCTCCCTTTTGACGAACAAAATTGACTGGACCCGGTTTTTCAATTTCAAAATCAAACAATTTCGTAGTCCGCCCATAAATTATTAAATATTTAATTGCGTGTATGCAGTTGTAATGTTGTATTCAATAATGCAAACATGATTGGAGAAAGGATCAGAAAATGGAAAATGAAAGCTCAAGTAAATTTTTACAGTGTAATTTTATTTTATGAGAAAGCTGAAAAGTATTAGTATTTGTAAAAATTATAAAATATAAAGGATAAAATTGGTAAAAAAATTTATAAGAAAGACTATGTTATCCCGACACTTCTTTAGTTACGTCTTTGAACATTATGAAAAACATAAAAAAAAGAATACATGTTCATTGTAAAGTAAAAAAAAAACAAAATTATCAATATTTCGTTATAAGAGGACTTAGTCACTCCGTCGCCTTCTTAAATCCACCTTTGAATATTCTGAAAGACATAAAAATTGCATGTTCATCATAAAGTATAAAGGACAAATTTATTAATTTTTCTTAAAGAATGACTTAGTCATTCCGGCCTTGAATATCCTAAAATATAAAAAGGTATGTTAATTTTTCACTAGAATAATTTGCTCTTAAAATTATTTGTTTTTAATTGAAAGGATCAAACTAGTTGAAGACTACATTTCAAACAAAACTTTTTTATAAAGTAATTTGAAGTATTAAATTTTCATAAGGTAGTTCAAAATTTGACTAATACAAGTTTTACAAGAATCTATAATTGTTGCAGATAAAAAAACTTTTAAAATTACTGAATAAGTGAAATTTTCTTAGATAAAAAATCTAAATTGTTTTGCAAGTGATATGTAAGAAAATGTAATTCATAGATGCAATAGTTGGACATAATTTAATATCATGTGAGTTTCAATACAAATAATGAGTTTTAATTTCAGCATATAAAAGGACTCATTCTGTATGATCCTTTATCAAATGGCTTAGTAATTTCTTATAATAAAAAAAAATAGATTTCCAATTTTTTTTATAAGTCTTTCGGCTTCAAACCACATAGATAATATTTTTTTGCCTGTTATATAACATTGAGAAAGTATTGCTCGTAATTTTATATTATTTTTTCTAGGATTCATTATTTGATTCTAATTAGATTATCAATAAAAAGTTAAAAACTATCCACCTAAAGTATTTTTAATAAATAATAAATGTGACTTTCTATTTTATAATTCTCTTTATTTCAAAACATAATTTTTAATCATTTGATATTATTTTTTTAAGAAAACACTGCTCACATTTTTGACATATAATACATCACAATAAAACTAATTACAACTATCATTTTTCATTTTGGTTCGAGGGCTCAGAGTGATCAAAAGAAAATAAAATTGTTCAATAACGTGTCCTTTTAATCTGAACATATTTTTTTTTTGCATTTCTACTTTATATGTTAGTTATGTTATCAGTGTATCATCTATTTTGTTTCTTATTTAAGCTGCAGATATTGCATAATTCATTTGCTGATTATTGCCTTTCTATTGTTTGTTTTAAAATGCATCCACTCGAGTTACAAAATCTACAATGTAGCGCGCATTCATGCACTAATTTCTATAAAATGTCTTTGTATATATAATTTAGAGACATCATAGATAACATCATAAAGGCATAATATTCAGAATGATTAATAATTGAAAATGGTTCAAATATTTTCATTTTTGTGTTTTATTATTTCTCAATCTCTTCTATATAAATTTAAAAATATAATAAGATTTTAAATTTATGTAGGGTATATTGATAACTTTAGTCCGACCACTTCATCGGTCTTAAGCGGACACAGTTAAGCCAAGTACAACAGATTACTTACTCCCACTGACACGCTTATAAAACGTGAGGAGATAGATGGAGAGGAGAGTGTACGTTGCGGCTGTCAATTCGAGTAATAAATCTTACAAGAACATGGTCTATACATTTGACTTCCGGAACTAATAAAATATGCCACAAGAGGAGTCAAATGTCCCAGGAGACGGTCTGTGAACCTAGTCTATATGGATATTCATCTACAGGGTGGTATCTAGCGTTTCTTTTCATGGCTTGTGCATGAGATAGGAGTAGGTCCGATGCCCATTGGACCTACTTTTAGATTCAATGGGCTCTATCACCATACGATTAGTATTAAGATCTGTGTACACGGAAACTGATAAAACTCGCACGGATTTTAATACGAATTGCACGAATTTTGATGCAATTGGATGGTCACAACACCCATCGAACCAAAGTAGGTCCAATGGGCATCGGACCTACTCCGACTCCCTTGTGTATACTTTGAATTTTGCCTTATTTAGTGTCTATAATATTACAGAATTAAATCGGGTTGATTAGCTACTCGGTTGAGAAGGAAATGATCCCTAGACATTGTCTACTGGAGATTGTGTAGAACGAGACATCTTATAGCGTTCTTTTGTTGACTTGATGTATATCGGAGATTTTTCAAAATATATTGAATGCAGGTCTCTGATTGATGGTAATCGAAGTGTAATATTTTCAAATAAAATATGTTATTGGTCAAATTAACAAAAGATATGTACAACATTTTAATCAATAAATAATTTGTTATTATGAATTTATAATAAAGGAACTATCACTTGGTAATTATTTATTTTGACTATTTTCAAAAATAAGGTTTAAGTTTGAAATTCAACATTAAATGTATAATTTATCTTATTTATATATAGTTCATAAAATATAATGAGATTTGCTGAATTTTTCATTGCACATCAAGTGACTTAAAATTTCAACAATGCAAAATTAAAAGTTCATCAAACAACAATTGAATTGAATGAAATTTGGGTATTATGCTATCCATGTTCAATAACATATACCATAAATTTACTTTCTAATTTTCAATTTTATTTACATTTTATTAAATTCATTGTTAAAAAAAATAATAACAACTGTCAAGTAATCTCTCTTGTCTGTGATTACTGATTAGATACCAATTGTCATGCAACAATGCAACCATCAACGTTCCTTAATATAATTTTGAGGATCCATTCCATAGACGGACAAAGAATTCTAATTTTAAGTTCCGAAAGTGCTTAATTTTGTAGAGAAATCCATATGCAAGTAAAAATAATCTTTTTAGAAAGCATAAAATTACAACACAAAATTTCATAATAATATTCTAAGCTATCTAACATGAGTGATGTTTAAAGCAAGAGATTAAATTGTTTGAGTTGTACAATTATAGAACCACACGTTTAGTGTAAGATAGTTCTGTTGAGATTCACGAGAGTTTTTATTGCAAAATAAAAATACAATTACATCTGTATAGGGTAATAAATCGATAAAGTATATTTTATTTTTCAAAAAATAAAAAATGACTCAGCTACTTTTATTATTATTACCGTCATTATCATTTTTTTCAAAAATGGAGAACGCCAGTAGCTACTTTCATTAATTTTACTGTCATTGTTAATTTTTTAAAATAAAAAATGTCAGTAGCTACTTTCATTATTATTATTATCGTTACCATTTTTATTAAGAGTAAAATGTAAATAGCTACTTTCATTATTATTATCGTCGTTACTATTTTTTCTAAAATAGAAAACATCAGTAGCTATTTTCATTTTTATTACCGTCGTTACTATTTTTTTAAATGAAAAATGACAGCTACTTTCATTATTTTCATTGCCATCATCATTAAACCGAACCGATCCATAAAAATCATTCAAACACATAATAAAATAATTACAAGAAATGATAATGCTATCAAACTGAATTATAAAGTACGTATAATATTTACATCGGTCAAAGTCGAATCAAAACCATTTTGTAATTATATTTATTTTTTTATCATTTGTTAATTTTTTTTTTCAAGTCGTATTTAAGTAAACTGGAGTGATATTGATATTAACCTGAATTCTGAGCATGATAGTAACAAAAAATTGGATTTGCTTGACATTAAGAATCATATCTCGATCCAATTTAACAATTGGATTTGCTATTAATATTAAGGACATGTACACGGTGAATCATATCATTTGACAAAAAAAATAAAAAAACGGTACTCTTAGAAGTTGTAATTACTAGTCAAACAGTTGCATTTGAAGTTCACATTAATATTCCACAAAGAGAATTAAGTTTTAATGTTATTTTACTTATATCATATCATCAACATCCTCAGCCTCATCCTTTTAATTTTATTTTCTCTCCTTAATTATTATTATTACTACTATCAAATAACTCATACTTTCGTATGCTTTCTTCTCATGTAAAATAATGTGTATTTCTATAAAATTTCCATGTCATTACTAGTGTTGTTTTTATTATATAAATTATTAGTTTTAAAATAATATATATTTACGTTTAAAATTTACTTGATTATAATCTTCTATAGAAATTATTATTGCTAAATCAACTTATCTTGAAATAGATTTAATTTTTTGAGCTAAGTTCAAATGACAATTTAAGTTGTTCCATCTATTGAATGTTGGTGACATTTAATTTGCAGTTTTAAATAACTAATTGGCTTCCAAAATTAACTAATCATCAGTCATTATCTGGTTAATCGGTAATCCGCGAAACAATTAAACATATATATAATTTGAATTATCAACAACGATATAATATTTTGAATGATATATTTGGCCGCCAACACCAATTAATTAATCAAGATTTATAGTCTCCATAACCATTCAAATTATAGTTGTAGTATGCAATATAATGCTCAGTGCATGTTATGGACAGTTAATATTTTATCATAAAAAAATATAGAGATAATTAAATTATACACTAGAGTAAAAATTAATATTTCTCAAGTTTTTATGGATATTTATGAATAAATAAATAAGAATGCCAAATTGTCTGTCAATGAATATGCCAAAAAAGAAAGACAATCTGTAAACTGGTCACAGAGAGCTCTCAACATATCTAACTATTTTTATCAAGAAATGAACACATCATTTTCATATAAAAATCACAATTATGCCAAGCAATACATGTTTAGATTAGACCGGATCCAGTGAACAATGAATGGGTTGAGATAAGCACATGGGGTTGTCCTGAGTGAGGAGCAAAGGGTGTACTGAGTCTGAGTGGCCGTAATGTTCACACGCGTATGGGGCTCTGCATGCATGGGCCACGGCTGACTTGCACGTGCTCCTCCCCCACCTCATCACTATTATTTTATGAGTCAAACGACTCAAAACCTATCAGGAACCTATCTATATATTGATCTATTCTCTTTTTATACATACATGCATCATACCTTTCCAATTTGTTATTACTAGCTAGGCTCTTTCTGCCTTACTGGTTTTTATTTCTTTATTTAATTAGTACGAAAAATAAATTATTTAATTTTTATATCTCCCGTTCACTTTCTTTGTTTTGTTCTTTCCCTTTATTTTTCCTTCTCAATTCATTCAATTCATGATTTCATTCATTCATTTTCAAGCACAGAGATGCATGCCTCAGATTTATATAATTGGAAACACGTCATCTTTCCACAGCATATCGTTTTGCATTAAATTAGTGCATCTTCAATTCATGGTTACATCGCTCAGAATTTTAATTTGTAGCAATGTAAATTTTTTAATTAAAAGGTAGGAGCAAAATTTCAACATCTCGATACTTAGTAGACACGCAGACCTATAGCTGACAAGTGACAAGTAGACACTTTAATCATTTTTTTTGTTGAATTTAGAAAATTACGTATTATTTATCGTTGTAATTGAAAAAGTTACGTACTGACATTGTTAGTCATTCAAATGATCTGCAACATTATTTAAAACAAACAATTAAGGATTAAGACGGTATTTTTTTGCTCTCAAAATAAGAATAGTCGCGTCTGTTTGATTTCATTTTTTTTGTTTTGCCGAATCTCTTTAACCTGTAAATTATTGTTTTATCAAAACAAATTAATATGCAATATGAAAAACTAAAAAAAAAATTATTTCGTATTTTTGTTTTACATAATTTACTTGTTATTTATTTAACGCGTTTGGAATGTTATTTTCTGATTTCATTAGCAACTCATAACAACAAAAAATATCTTTATTTTGAGAAACTTGATAGTGGCTGTTAAGTGATTAAAAAAAAAATCACGTCATTATTTAAAAATATTACAAACATCAAACATTATATAATTATTCCATAAATATTACGAACAATATGAAAGATCCCGAAAAGATACACAAACTATGTTTAAATTCGAGATTCTTAAAAAATTAATGCTAGTATGCTACCTTGCAATTTTTGTAAAATTTTAAATGCTATAAATAAATAAAAATTGGGTACATCGCGTCCCTAGATTTTGTTTCAGTAGTAAAAGATAAAAATGATTCAGTGCATCCGGATTCAAATCTGTTTCTTTTATTGAGAAAAGGAGCACTCTCCTATTCTTCAATTCAAACCGTTCAAAATTAATCAAATGACTCTAATTACATCTGATTCATTTTAATATATATATATATTAATATAAATGATAAAAATAATTGAAATTGTTTGATCCATTTTTAATAGTTTGAATTGAAAAATAGAATGGTGCTTCTTTCCTTGAAAAAAGAGCAGATTGGAATTGAATTGGCATTGCTGATTAATTAATTATTTTTGTGGTCTCGATGTTTGAATTGTCAGCCGAAGAATATTTAGTCCGACCGACTGCAAAATGCGGCGATGTTCTGACAACATTTTACAATGACATTAATTAACAGATTTGAACAGATAGTTTGGAATCAGTAATACAAACAGCACACGAAAAATTTGTAAATTTTCATATATGGTAAGTTGGTAACTTTCATTAGTATAATTTTGCTGTGAACTTGTTCATTACTTTCAAGGAAAATTTACAGTGTATTTATTAAAACTTTTAAAATAGTTAATTTTTTCATGAAAATATCTTAATAGTTAATATAATCGTATAAATATAATGTTTTCGTTTTATATTTTATTTTAGTTATTTTAAAAATTAAATAGATAAATATATTGTCATTTTCTTTCAAATAAATATGTCCTTTCAAAATTGAGACATGATTGAATTCAAACGTGTGGCATGAACCAATTAAAAGTGTTTATGTGTGTTTGAGAAAATAATGAAATTACCAGTAAAGTTAGATACTTTTGTCGGCAACGGCACGGGTCCTACCTCTAAAGTAACTTAATCTTTAAGTTTGCATTCTCGCCGTCTGATTAGAATTCCGATCAATTTAGAAGCACACCCTTACAGATTGGACGGTCCGTATCCAAACTCAAATGTTGTGTTACTTTAGTTTGGGATCCGATTCCCACCGGTACGGACGCCACAAGAGCCAGAAAAAGCCATATAGCATTGACTATTCCACTGTCCAACAGATCATAACCTTTTATGGTTTTAATCAATGGTATTAATAATTCATAATATCGTAAGAATCTTTTAAGGCCACCAACTTCATTTCTATGTCATAGTCATGAACGAGTTACAATTGTGTTTCTTTTTCCTTTTTTAGAAAAACATATAAGGTGGATGTATACCTGTTAATTTTTTACTAAATGATATATTTTTAACAAAACTAGATATTTATGTTGTGCAGAAAAGACAATGACCTCGAAGGACGAGATGGTTAAATAAAATTTGGCGGTTATCAGTGATTTGTGTATCTCAGTCAATTGTCAACCATTAAAACAAATTTTGGTGATCACCAGAAGAAAAATAAAAGATAATGCGGAAATAGAAAGTAAAAAAATAAATAGAGACATCAGGTTTGATATGGAGTTTAAAAATGTTCATTGACACCCCTATGCATGTGGGGGTATAGATAAATTATCGCAAAAACTAATTAATTAATCAGTCATCAAATACGATTAGTTGGCTGCTAAGGCGAATTAGTCACATGTGATTAATTTATTATCATAAGTTCACAACTAAAACTTCGAGAGCCATTTTCTATATGTGAAAAATGATCGATGATCTTATAGCATTACCTCTTCGGTAAATTCCTTGGTTCTAACTAAATGAAAACATAAACTTTTGAAAGGTTGAAAATATTAATCATGAGATATTGTACGTAGGGACGGAGCCACGCATTTTCTATATGTAGTAAATAGCAATTGGAGATTTTACGCCAGTGCATTCATGGCTTTTGTCTAAATTAATCTCTTTCTCTCTCCCCCACAAATGTTGCGTTTGCGCGCCTTCCTCGGCCTCCTGCGCTATCCTTCCTTTCTCTGTCCTCCAATATGGTTGCAACTCTCCAAAATTGAATCAAAACCAATCACAAAATCACAAAATATATCTTCTTTCTCATCTCTTTCTTTCTTCCCATAGAATGAAACCTTCTCATCATCTCAATACATCATAGTTGTAACCTCATTATCATGTCCAAAGTTTGGGACCGAACCTTCAAAAAGCACCACCTTCCCCTCAATCGGCGAAGCCTCGTCTTTCCAACAATGTCTACCCCTCCCACCACACCTCCCTCCACTAGTGAAGGAGACTCTAATCCATATGAGCAACAAACAGTTGAACATGTCGATCGACATCTCCCAAATGGAGATTTCTACACTGGCGACTGGCGAGCCTGCCGTCCGCATGGCACGGGGAAGTACCTCTGGACAGATGGATGCATGTATGAGGGAGAGTGGAGGCGGGGTCGTGCGAGCGGTCGTGGCAAGTTTTTATGGCCTACTGGTGCAATATATGAAGGAGAATTTCAAAATGGATTCATGGAGGGGTTTGGGACATACACGTGTTGTTCGGGCGACACTTATTGGGGCAACTGGTTGCAGAATCTGAAGCATGGACATGGAAAGAAGTCGTTCCCAAATGGAGATTATTATGACGGAGAATGGAAGCATGGGTTCCGAAATGGGCACGGAAAATATGTGTGGAAAAATGGCAATGAGTACTCAGGAGATTGGATGGCTGGTGCAATCCATGGTCGCGGTCTTCTCGTTTGGACAGATGGCTATAGGTATTCTGTACTAGTTATTCTAACTGGCATTTTCAGATGGCTTATGTTGATGTACATTGTATCTATATATCAGCCAAGACATTTCACATTTCATTTTATATATTTGTATATTTTAAATGGTAGTCTAAAATCTTAATGGATTAGAAAAGCTTCATGTTGATGCAAAATTATTAAGCTATATATATATGTTGTCAATCTACATAATTATTTAATTAAGGTTTATATATAATATGCTAATAGGCATCTGAATTATAGTATATATTTGGACTAGGTGTCTCTTTGGTTTGAATATTAGTATCTATAGTAGTTGAGCCATTTGATAAATATAAAATTTTGTCATCATTTTATGATTCACTAATATCAAATAAAGTTGATTGAGAAGATAAGAGAGCCAATTGCTCACACTACAAAAAGGCTTATTTTTTTATAACAGAAATGAACAAAGACTTTTAGAAACCAGTAAATTCGAATTAGGGCAGTGTACCAAATTAAGAGAATTATTTTAGTTTTTAGTTCTAAATAGCAGAAAAGAAATGAAAGAAGATGATTAATTTGTTTAATTATAGACCTCCTTCCTAAATTCATTACAAGCAATTCATACATATCCATAGGTATGATGGTTGCTGGAAAGATGGTTTACCGAATGGAAGTGGCACTTTTAAGTGGCCCGATGGCAGTGTCTATGTTGGCTGTTGGAGCATGCAGAATGGCACACTCCAACAGAAAGGTGTATACTATCCATCTCAGAATCCAAGTTCTCCAACAACCAGAGACCCAGATATATTCTTCACATTAGGCCAAAGCGATTTCGAGGTAGGAATTCAATTTAACATTAATCGTGTTTCAGTCATATACTCATATCTGACAAAGTGACAAGTGTGAAGTATATTGCTGATTTGATACTCATCTTGTTGTCTTGAGTAAGAAGATTTACCAGTTTATGACCAAACTGAAACTTAATAATGATCTTGATCTTTAATTGAATTGATAATTAGTTTGAATGAAGGATTATATATCATAATATAATGATACATCATTTACCAGGTATGCCCAGAAGAGGTCTTGACAGTGATGCCAACCATGAAGAAGCTTTGGTTCAGGGGACCTTCAAAAAGTGCAATTTCATTTGCTGGTTTGACAATTGAGGACGACGTCGAGGGGGATGATGATTGGAAAGAGGGTGACATGGTGGCCCCAACGATGAGGTGGCCACCTATGGAGATAAAGAGACAAGGAGAGACTATCTGCGCAGGGCATCGAAATTATGAACTCATGCTTAATCTCCAACTTGGAATCAGGTACAATGGGTTTCGAATTATTGGGATTGTGAATAACACTTGGAATCAGGTACAATTAATATTCACAATCCCAATAATTAGAGCATTTGACTTAAATATTGTCAGTTTTCATGAATAATAACTTCCTAAATGGCAATCCATATATATTTTGTTATCATTTAGTATACTTACAAAACCACACTAAATGGAGTGTATTTGGTCGAACATCTTAATTGGTACTTCATGAAACTTCTAGGAATACGGGCATGAAGAATATCAACATTGATAATTATATAACACTAATTTGTTTACTCTGAATCTAAATAATGGTATATTTGCTGGCAATTTTAAGTATGTAGTAATAATTAAATTCCTCTAATTTTGATAAAGGTTCAGTCAAGGAAAAAAATAACAAGCACGGTTAATTATTTTGCCTGATTATTCCTGTTATGTCCTTTTTATCTTCAGCTATTTAATTTTGACTAGTTAAGCTCTTCTGTTTGATTGTTTGAATTGTGGGGGCAGACATGCAGTAGGGAAGCAATCTGCTCCAACATCACTTGATCTCAAAGCATCTGCTTTTGACCCAAAAGAGAAGGTCTGGACAAGGTTCCCTCCTGAAGGATCAAAACACACCCCTCCTCATCAGTCTTGTGATTTCAGATGGAAAGATTACTGCCCCATGGTTTTTAGGTTAGTCAAACAATTCTATACATGCCACACTGATCCAAATTCAAAATGTGGATTGCAAATGAAGGAACATTTTGAAAAACATATTATCTACATATATGAGATTGAGATCATAAAAAGCAAACAAATACACTGAGAAACATAACAGATTAAATGGAGCAATATTTTAAAAGTATATTTTTTTACAGGACACTACGAAAGCTATTCAAGGTAGATCCAGCAGATTATATGCTTTCAATTTGTGGGGACAATGCACTTAGAGAGCTCTCATCGCCCGGGAAGAGTGGAAGTTTCTTCTATTTGACCAGTGATGATAGATATATGATTAAAACAGTGAAGAAATCAGAAGTAAAGGTAAATTAGTTTCCTCTGTCCCCACCTCCATGCCATGTTTTGCTGATATCACAATGGAACTATTTTGCTCGTTCCTTATCCTGACTTTTAATTTCATCACAATTACTGTACTTCAATAGGTTCTTTTGAGGATGCTTCCATCCTATTACAAGCATGTGCGTTCATTTGAGAATACTTTGGTAACAAGATTTTTTGGCTTGCATTGTGTCAAATTAGCTGCGACAACAGTTCAACGAAAGGTTAGTAAAAAGTTAGAAAAACAATGAAAAAAGAATATATAATTTAACAACCATTAAACTTTGAAAACATAATGCAGGTTCGATTTGTCATAATGGGCAACCTCTTTTGCACTGAGTATCCCATTCATCGGAGATATGACTTGAAGGGATCTTCACATGGTCGCATAACTGATAAACCAGAAACAGAGATTGATGAAACTACAACTTTGAAGGATCTTGATCTTAATTTCATTTTCAGATTGCAGAAATCTTGGTTTCAAGAGTTTTGCAGGTAATATTTCTATTAGTTTTGCTTGAGACTATTTTTATTAATGATATTTAAAATTTTAATTTCTTTGGATTACAAATACATTATATTTGTGATAATCTTGCAATTATTTGTCGTTGTCATGGCGCAATCTAGACTCAATATTTGTCACTAACATGGTGTTAATCTTGCATTTTTTTCTTTGAAAGAAAGATTAGGGTCAAGCCCTCAAATTCGATTTTCATTATAATAATCTTGCATTTATTTCTTTATTATTTCTCTCTTATTGTTTATTATCCACTTGTATTACTTTTACTTTGGATCGGTTTTATATTTACTAGTCAATTAGTGCACAGAGGCTACTGGTTTATTTTTAAAAGTTTGGCATCTTATCAAGATAATTCAATTTAGGTTGAAAACTACATACTGGTAATGGCCCATAAAATATGGGCAAACCTGTGTGATTAGCCAAGGTTATTATGGATTTTCTTTTTAGAAATTACTACAATTATATTGCCAGTAATTAGACATATGGATGTGTTGAATATCATGTCTATCACAATTAGTTAAGACATTATCTCTCGTATAAAAGAACATATTCAAAACTAAATATCTACCTGACGATGTCTGTGTTGTGAATCTTTCAAAAAAAAAGAAAGATGTCTGTGTTGTGAAATGTATAGCCTACCATATGTTTCTTCTAAGAAGTGTCTTGCCCTTGTAATCATTTTGTTATTATTATTGATAGACAAGTGGATAAGGATTCTGAATTTTTGGAGCAAGAGAGAATCATGGATTACAGTCTTCTGGTTGGGGTACACTTTATCCCAGGTATGAGACCTTTTTTACAGGCCAGTTTCAATTGTTCAAATAATTTTTCACAATGCTCTAATTCTTGAACATTTAAACAGGTGATGATACTGAGAAGAAAATTACTGGCACTCCTCGTGCAGATGACTCTGAGACAAGGTACTATCCAAGGAAAAAAAAACACTTTGATTGATTTTGTCTTCATACATGCACAACATAATTTTTGTTTGGTTGCTATTGGTGGATGTTTAAAGTGTTTTGAGTGCTACTAAAGCCAATTCTGACCATCTATAGATAATTTATGTTCAGATCTTTTGATATTTGAATTGATGTTTGATATATCTTTACTATGAAACTTTATATCTGGATTGTGCTATATATTCAATAAAACCTAGTCCAAATCTATAATATTATAATTTTTTATCATTAATATATTTTTTAGGTGGTCTTCAATCAAATTAGGCATCAATATGTCAGCTAGAGTGGAACAAATCATGAGCAGAGGCGATATTGCATCATATCTAATTGGAGAACCAACTGGTGAATTTCATAATGTGATATTATACTTCGGAATAATAGATATTCTCCAGGATTATGACATCAGTAAGAAGCTTGAACATGCATACAAATCCATGCAGTATGACCCAACCTCAATCTCAGCCGTTGATCCAAGATTATACTCGAAGCGATTTCGTGATTTTATCTTTAGAGCTTTTACAGAGGATTTGTAACATTTTTTTATTTTGCTTTCCTAATTAGTAATGAAGTATTGAAATTAACCAAGAAAGGTTTTATGCTAGAAGTCCAAATCTAGACATGGCATGCTTGCACATGTTTAGATTATAATTGATAGATAGTTTAATTCCTTATACTATTAATATTTTTTCTATTAATTTATAGTGCGCATATATATATATATATATATATATATATGTATTTTCCTATTGAGTTTGTGAATATTGTAATTGAACAATTTATCGTTGAAGTTTTCATTTAAAAATGTTTAACATAATATTTACACAAAGTTGTTTGATTTTATTTCTCCTTCAATTTTAGATACCCTATATTAATTATGGCATATTCTAAGAAGTGTTGTGTCCGACAAAGAATTATCAAGCTTATCCACAAAAGTTGGAATGTCTTATGTTTATTTGCCAACATGGCTTTTACATTGTCAAATTATAGGAAAAGCTGGAGAAAATTATATAATATAGTTTTAATGAGCCTGATAATTGTACGTTAAACAAAATTTTCGAATGTGTCCCCCAAGTAGTTTAACAGAAAAAACTTTCATTGTTATCTAACTTTCATTTCCAGTGCTAATATCTAAACATTTAAAGCTCTGTTTATAACATTTTACAAGTCTACTCGCAAGCATTTAAACATCTGTTTGCAAGCATTAAAATTCTAAATCTGTATAGTTTTAACTCCTAACTACTTTTGTTTTCAAGCAAAAAAAAGAAAGATTCATTTCACCCACTTTTTTATTTATTTTTTCTTTGATCATTCTCATTTTTTTCTCGACGATCCGTGATGAATTTTGCGAATCTGAAAAGATGAACGTATTTTATCTAATTTTCTCTTTCAAATGAGATTTATGAATAATAACTTTCGAGTTATATTTGTGTCGTAATTTTTTTTACTACTTTAAATCTTTGTGACTTTCAGTTTTTTTTTAAAATTTTGCTTCAAAATAATTTAAACCTCTGTTTACAAGCATATAAACCTCATGTATAAGCATATAAACCTCATTAATAACACTTTAAATCTCTAGAATAAAATATATAAATCTCATGTACAAATAATTTAAACCTCAACAATAACACTTCAAAGCATATAAACCTCAACAATAACACTGCATTTACAAAGCTCATTTACAAAGTATATAAACTTCATGCACAAAGCCTTGAAAATTTTAATGGTTGTAGATTGAGATTTAAAAACTTAAAAATTTAAAGTGCTCAGGAGTTTTACTTAAAAAAACAAATGACTTTAAAATTACTCAAAAATATTTCTTCATGGATCTTATTTGAAAGATAAAATCGAATATAAAACGTTCGTATTTTTAGATTGGTAAAATTCATCACGGATTATCGAAAAAATAAATTATAATGGTTAGAGAAAAAAGAAAAAAGAGTGGGTGAAATGAATCTTTCTGTTTTTGACTTGAAGATAAAAGTAGTTAGGAGTTAAAACTATACACATTTAGAATTTTAATGCTTTTAGACAAAGGTTTATATACTTGCGAGTAGCAATGTAAAATGTTATAAACATACTTTAAATGTTTGGATATTAATACTGGAAATAAAAGTTAGACAACATTGAATTTTTTTTTGTTAAATTACTTGGAGGACGTGCTCGGAGTACCAGAACATTTCTCTATTTTTAAACCGCTTAAATAATTCATATAATTATCTTAAGTGTTCAATTAACTTTTTTGAATGTAGCAGGATTATGTCTACTAAATTTTATTGAACCAAATACAAAATTATAGACAAAGAAAGAGGAGATAAAAAAGAAAAGAAAAAGAGGAGTGCAAAATTATCAACTTTAATTACTGTTGCAGGGGTAACAATTTTAACAGAGCAATTTTGTCTCCATGCAGCTCACAAATCCATGTGCAGGCTGTTTTGATTTTATAATTATTAAGAGGAGAGATCAAGTTACAACATTTTTTGAGTTACAACAAGTTACAACAATCATTTTCTACATTTTCAAAGTTCAAATCGTCGATCCAAACCATTAGATGTGATCTCCACAATAAAATGTTTTTGGAGACCAAATTTTACTATTTATTAAGATAGATATAAAATTCAATGGTCTGAATTTGACTAGTTTTTGTACCCATCTTAATAAATAGTAAACAAATTCCAAAAAATGTAAAATTTGGTTTCCAAGCACATTTTATTATGGAGATCACATCTAACAGTTTGAATCGACGATTTGGACTTTGAAAATGTAAAAAATATTTGTTGTAACTTGTTGTAACTCAAAAATTATTGTAACTTGATCACTTCTCAATTAATTAGTGCGTTGCATGAAAACAAAACCACTGTTAAAATCTATACGCGTTTACAGTACCGTGTGTTCATCGTCCGAAGTCCGAACACTATAGGTTCGTATCACAACCATTCATTTTGAATCATAAGGCAGAAATAGACGGGTGTATATAGTACTTTGATGGACCGTTTTAAAAGTGACGTGATGCTTTCCTATTAGCCTAGAATTTAAGCATTGTCTGGGTCCATACACTTGGTCTAAAGTTTTAAGTAAAAATACATATATGAAAATAATTTCGTGTCGCATCGAATCGAGCAAAATAAACAGGAATGCGCGTGTCGGAAGCAATGTTATCAGAATCGAACCGGATATCGACCCGCTAAATCTTTGAATCAACGGTTTATTGGTCGGACCAATGAATCAGCCAGTTGAACCATTGATTTTTTAGGATAATTATAACTTCAAACCCCAGCATAAAAACTAGTCTAAACTTAGACAGCTCCAATTTATACGGAGATATCTAGGATTGCATTATTTTGTGTACACTTTTGAAGATAGATACCTTTATGTTTAGTATCATTTGACTTAATCAAGGTAGTTATATGATTGTTTAGAGATGAACTATATGATTTTCAATAGATTTATGTGTGTGGATACATAGAATGAGAAAAATGCTGATTTTGAGATATTGTTGATGCATGTTCACTATTATCTTTGTTTCAAATTCATCTGATTTCAGCTGTAAGACAAGTGTTATCTCTAATTCTATTTTTTGGCCTCAGATTTAAGAACATAATTTCTGATCTGATAAAATCACCAGGAAAAAAAAAGAACTAGCACGATTCAAAAACTTTGCTTGAATCTAAACAATCAACCAAATTCGTGCCTACAAAACAAATCTGATCTCGAGTCAGATTCTTTATCAATAACAGAAAAAATAATGAGGCATCCTCAAATTCAGCACCAAAAGCTCTCCAAATCCAAATTAACACCTCAGATCCTTTGATCGAACTTCGATTCAAACATTCAATTGTATTCCTACCCGGATTGTCACCACTTCCCTCTCAAATTATAATTTGAACTCAATTTTCATATAGAAATCCCAAATAGTTCCAGTTTTTACGAGGTCATGGTCTTCTCACTTTCTCGATGGTTCGTCTCTGTGCTGAGGCTAATTCAGATGGTAACCACTGGCACTGTTAATACCAACTCATACGTGATTGGCTCCTCTCTTCTCACTCGCCATTTGTGCTCAGTCAAGCTGTGCCGTACACTACGACATGCACCTTATGAGAAACACTTCATCACACAGTCTGAACAAATCTTAGTCTAGGGTTCTCGAATTCAAGTTGTGACTTTCAAATAGTGAAGAAAGGATCGATGAGCAGCACAACCTAACACTCACGTCAAGACGATCGTCGATGAACTTAGATCTATAGGCGGTGAGGTTCTCGTGAGGATATAGTGTTATGTGCCTTTGCTGTCCTCGGCTCTGACTACAACCCCTAGTCACGTTATCACTTATAAATCAAGTATCCTTCCTCTCTTACCATGGCCGATCGCAACACACATCTCACTTGCAACACCAAGCTTGAAAAATAAAAAAAATATGAAGAAAGAATCTATTTTAAACCGATTTTTTTGTTGATATAGTTCAACGGTTTTTAATAAAACTTGGTCGGTTAAACTGGTTTTGGCCGGTTCAATGACATTAACGATCTATTAACTGAACCAGATTGGACATGTGACCGGTTCCGATTTTTTCAAGTCGAACTGCCAGTTCGGTCTGGTTCTGATAACACTGGTCGGAAGGTCCGGATCCTGTAAAGTAATTTGAATTTTGAGTTTCGATTCAGATAAAAATTGGAACTAAATCCGACTCAATTTGAAAATTTACCGAATGCAAAATTCCAATTACTCTTGAATGTGAACTGTGTTGGGCACGCCTAGGGGTGCAAACGGATCGGATACAGATCGAATAATAGTAAAATTATATTCGTATTTGTTTTTAATTTTTGGATACGGATACGGATCGAATATCTGTAAATATATATATATATATATATTTTCAAAATTTATAGAAAATTATATGATATATATCTACTATTCGGATGCGGATAATTAAAATTCAAAACCATATCTGTATCAATATCCACACGGATATTCGGATATCGAATATCCGTATCTAATTTTTGGATACGGATGTGGATACGGTTGGATAATATCCAACCCGTTTACACCCCTAAGCACGCCAGACTCCTCCACGTGCCGACGCGAATCCATGGACTGGAGGACTGGAGAATTGTTGATTTAACGGAGAAATGGAGAGAATTAGCTACCTCCAAAATCGCTCTCTTTTTCTTTCCTGTGTGCAATTAATTATCTGCTGCTTGTAGACACAGGATTGATTACCTACTACCTACAAGCAGTCAAATTTTTCCCATTTAATATAAAAGACACAAAAGATCATAGCATGAATTGAATGCACATGACATGAGTCGGCCATGGGTGAACATTTTTTGGAAAAGTATTGGGGGTCTCCAACTTTTACAGGTCTCAAATATATGTAACTTTTATGTGTTCATTTGAATAATATTGAATTTTCAAAATATCAAATATATGGAGCAAAAAAGTTAGATATCTCTACCTCTACTAAATAATTTGAATAATATTTATTCCCAGGATCATATTTATCAACAAAATAATATCTCTACCTCTACTAATGTTAAATATGCAACAGAGCTAGAAGATATCTGAGAATAAACTAAAACTTGTAACTAATTTTTGTCGTCATATTTTAAAGGTTTTAAGTAATTCCTTGAAACGTATCACCATTTTGGACCTCTAGGGCCATTTTTAAAAAATAATAATTTGTGTTTGTGTTTAACTTTATTCATTTATTTATACAAACTTATTTGATTATATTAAAGATAATTAACATGATTATTTTTTCGTTGACATGAGATGACTAATTAATAGAATTTATTTTTAGCTTAATTCTATTCACTACAGTAACACTTTATTTAGTTCAGATTAGTTAAGACAATTTGCTTAATTAATTACATTTTAATTAACAAATTAATCATCAGTGATGAAATACATTGGCATCTACATTCCAAAAGATGAAAATGTCCACGCTAAATTACACATTGAACAACAATAATAACATTCAATTTTCAATATTACCTATTACATAATCAGATAGAAAAATAGTAAATGTAAAAAAAAAAAAAAAAAAACTATTCTTTCATAAACAAATAACGAAGATGACTTTGGAGCAGATCCTGCTAGACTTGATATTGCTGCCGCATCCTTTATCATGCTTTCCATTCCTGATCTACTGGAAAAAGAGGATTGTCTTGGATTTCTTTGGAAAAAGATGGCCTATGACAGACTCAATCTCCACCACGGCAAGAGATTTTGCCAATTACCGCAAGGCATTTCCTAGAGAAATGCCAATATCTATAACAAAAGAATGTTTTTAATTATGAGCTAATATGATGAATTAGTATTATTGAATACTAAAAGTCAAAATAAAAATGTACTGGACTTAAGAAATGACATATTAAAGGAAGAAGACACAATAAAATATCGGAAAGTGTAAAATGTCCGTCTGAAAGGAAACTCTTTGCGGGTATTTGAGATGGTTATTTAATTAAAGAGATTCCTAGAATATTATAACAAAATTTCCATGCCTAAATTCATTCCATACTGCTCGGAGCAACACACGCTATGAGGATAATCTGAAAAAGGACTACATAGTTTTTACAGCCATAAATGCATCTAAGGACTGACATTTTTGTTTTATACTAGTTGCTTGTAGTTCATTGAAGTCTTACTAAGAGAGAGTTCAGTTTGGGCCGTATATTAATTATGTACTGAGAAAATATCCTAACCTGTAGATAATTATTGGGCTGGACTATCATCTATTTACATAGGCTCCTAAATCTTTCCAATAATGATGCTCCCAATTTACACAAATTCCTAAATCTTTCTACTTAATATCCAGAAATTTGAATGCAAAGAAAAAGGTGAGGTCTCAGGGTGTGCTGTGAATTCATATTACCTCCGATATCTTAAATCCCAAGTTTGAATCCAGTTCATTCATTATATATTAGCACAAAGTTTAAGAGGATCCAGTGTATTATAGGTTTGGGCCGAATTGATCTGGATTGGATGGTCCAGATTCATACTCAAACGGTAAGGTAATGCAGAGAATCTAAATTTGTTGCCCGCTTTAAAAGATGGAAAAGAGAAATGCATGAAGTAAAATCTAGTGAGAGTGGATAGCATCACAAGCTCAGAAAGGCAACCTTAATTCCACCCTTTTTTTCAGTTTGTATTAAGAGATCATGAATATGGGAAGTACTGAGAGATTTGGGTCTTAGTTCTAAATTAGAATTCTAGATTATATATGTCATCTAAGGCAACTCAAATTTTGATTTTAGATCCGGACCATCTGATATGTTTTGACATGAAAATTAAAGAGACATGTGCATTCCTCCTTGAACAGGATTGATCTGGATTATGATCTGACAGTCTGGATCCAAATTCAAAATTTGAGTTACCTCAGAAGATTTGGACTATATGTGAGAGAGTTTTATGTTCACAGAATCACATGCATGCATGTATACCGCTATTAAGTACTTACAGCTAATTATGTGTGAGAGAGTTTTATGTTCACATGCATGCATGTTCATATGAATTATTAAATTTGGATATAAATTTTTTCATGGAGTGGATCTCGTAAAATCTCTCGTGAATGGGATTCGGATCATGTTAGAATTCAATTCGAATCTGATTTATTAACATTCCTAACAAAATTTTGATATTATAGAATAGATCCGGCGAGAATATTATATCTAATTATGAAAGGAGATTTCTAAAGGGATTGTCCCATGAATATTTCAGTAACTAATCTTCAATGTTTCTATTGTAGCTAAATGACTAGCTAATTAACTCTATTTTTTCCCCAAGTGGAAAATAATAAATTCCCCTCATTTATAAAGCAGTAGAACAAGTAACTAAAGGAAATTATATAGCAAATCAACGACAATGAAAAGAAATATTTGAATGAAAATAATAAGAGGTCAATGTGTACCTTAACAGCAGATAATGAATCAGCCAAAACTTCCATCTTCAACAATTGTGCTTTTCTTGTCGCAAAAACCATGAACTTATGTCTCCATCCCCTCTTCACTGATAATAACCAAGAGTATATAGATGGCGGCAGCAAGGAAAAACCCTAGCATCCTTTTTATAGGAAGGGATGAATTATTTGAGCCGTCTGATGAAAAATGGATAGATGCAACGTGGACAAAACCAAAAACAACTTTTGGTAGTGCATTGATTATGAGCCAACAGTTTACGAAACTGCTTACCAAAACACTTCGCATTTTTTACGTACATCCGGTCGACAACTTGACTATACACCATAAATAGTTATAATTTGACTATACACCCTAAATAGTAATTATTTGACTATACACCGCAAGTAGTAATAATTTGACAATTTTATTATACACCACCTGGAAATACTACATCTTCCGTTTGAAATAGAATAAAAATGTAGTGATTAATACATACTTTAATTTTATTTTATTGATGTTTTGCAATGAAGTAAAAAAGGTGATTAACAAAGATAATATGAAGTAGGAACAAGAACAGAACACCAAAATATCCTCGAGCATTTATGTCGGATTCCAAGGAAGATTTAGCAACAAATTATCATAAATATAAATATTTATGGGTTTTAACTATTTGAACCAAACATACTAGTTGATATTTAATACTATAAATATTAATAGATTCCTTTTACTTGCATTATTGCTTGATGTAATAATTTACGTTAATATACAAATTACTACTAAAATTAAATTAACTTAATTTAAATTATTTGGAAAAGAAGGGCATTTTAATTACTAAATATAAATTTAAATAACAATAATAATAACCAATAGAAGATTGAATCTAATAGGTATTTGTGTTCTAATGAGGTGGAGTAACATTACTTCACCTATAGAGGTTAAATTGTTGAAGTGAGTAATTAATCCATCCACTTCATCTATAAAGTATCTAATCCTTTGCCAATAATAAACAAGAGTGAATAGTTGACGGAGTATCTATGTATTTCTCAAGGAAAACTCTTAACACCGTTTTTATGAAAAAAGATGAACTATTTGAGCCGTCGGATGAAAGATGGATGCCACCTAGACAAAATTGAAAACACCTTTGGTAGAAATGTCTGTGTAACAAGACACATAGCATTATCTTATGTACATATGGTCCACAATTAGACTCAATGTTATTAAATGCAGTTTTGATGCGGTATGCAGAAAGCTACTGCATAACGCATATGCGGTATGCGGCCACATATACAGATTTTAATGCGGACTTATATATGCATTTTTTTTTTCATTAAATATTTAATATTTAATATGCATATTAAAATAAAACAGTTTGATGTTTTTTATTTCGCAAAAAAAAGATGTATCTAAGGCTGGAACCAAAGTTATATAAGAGCCTATTATCATACTTGTTGTAATTAACTGCATGTATGGATCAGATTGTACTCGCTGTAATTGCGTCAAATACATGTAAATATAAAAACATTGGTATAGAGTATAGATCCAATTTACAGGGCCAGTTTGATTAGGCTGAAAATATGCAAAATTGGTTATCAAATGATAACTCTTATCAGGACCCTTTTATATTTGACATGATTTACAGGGCCCAACAAGCAGCCCAACGCCTAGCGCCTCATCACTCAGCAGTCAGACTGTCCAGTACTCCGGTTTTTATGTCCATGATTTAGTCGCACAACATTTAATAACAATAAAGAGGCAAGTAGAGAGGCTATAAAACACCTTGAGGGGGATGGTAAGAGAGAGCACTTGGACAGGTTCTGGATCTGGATATTTTCGGATCAGGGACTCAAATAATGGGTTATGGATCTGAATATTTTCGGATCTTGAGAATCCGTATTTATTTTGTTACTAAATAAAATATTTTAAGTGGGTTGCATTTGGTTTTGGTTAACTCTGAGATTGTATCCGCATAGTCGGATTTTATGCGGTCGATGACCGCAACCGCATATGCAACAGCATAGACCGCATTTTAATATAATGATTAGACTATACACCACAAATAGTTATAAGCAATCATGCTCTACTTGGCAAGTGAAGTAGAGGAAAAATAGAGCAGTGATTAATACGCATAATCAAAGACAATAAAAAGAAGTACTAACCAGGATAAAAGACCAAACTATCCTCGAGCAATTATGTTGGATTCTATAGAAAATTGAGTAATTAAATATTAATGGAGTAAAACTATTTGAACCTAACACGCTAATTGGCATGTAATACTATAGAAATTTATGTAATCTTTTACTTCTATTATTCCTTTATGTAATGGTTTTACGTTCATAGAAATTACTAATAAATTAAATGAACTTAATTTAAATTATTTGAAAAAAAATATTATTATTATTATTATTAATATGAATATTAATAATGATGATGATGATGCTGCTGCTGCTGCTGATACCATACTTCATAAAAGTATTTGAAGTCATGGTTTAATTACCAAACTTCATCTTAATAATAATAATACCATACTTCATCTTACTCATATTTTACACTTTCGTTTGGTAGTTTAAGTCAGGATTTAATTAATCCGCCTAGAGGAGTAAGATGTTGTGAAATGAACCTCTGCCTATGACAGTGGGGTCTAAACCCCCAAAATATATTTAGTTGATATCTTAAATCCCTTCTATTATGCTTAATCTGGTTCCTATATGCCATAATCTAATTAATTGAAAAGAACTAGAAATTACTGAAAATGTCGACTTTGCACCCCGACCCTTTAGCAACCCTCTTGTCATTTCCTTCCTTTTCTCAGCTGTTCTGGCCTCCTTGCACCAACCATAACTCGAGGGATGGGTTTATATATACTAGGGAGCATGCTTGGGCCCTATGTTGTGCCATTAATGGCCTGCTCATGGTAGGAAGAGGAAGAGTTAGGCCCCGCACCTCGCCGCCCTCGCCATGGCCGCTCAGCCCTGCACCTTTTACAGTTCGCCCCGCCCTCCGACAAGGCGATTTTGCGATTTGGCCTAGCCACTCACAGCCGCTCCTCACTTCTCTCTTTTTCTTGAAGAACTGTTTTGTAGCGGGTAGCGAAATATGGGCTAAGAATTAGGCTGCCACAAGGGCCCAAACAGGAATAGGCAACGGATCACACAGAAACAAAAGTCCAATTGATATGAGCCTAATATAGTTTTTCAAAATTTAGGAATCATACTGGATTCGCCCTCTATGCGTAGTCCTATTCAGTCAGGGATGTAAGAGGAATTAATCTCACAATAATTTTGACATATATACATATTTATACATTACTTTTTCAAAAATAAAAAAGTAAACATATTTTTGTAATTTTTTTGAATAGCCAGGGACATAATTTTTTTGAAAAATAGGGTTGAGTTATATAAAAACTTTTAACAAATCAATTAAATTTCAATATATATATATAATTTAAAATTTAAAAGTATAAGATATGTCTTAGTATTTTTAGAATACATTAAGATCCGCTGATGTGATATGACACGTTTAATTTATCTTTGGAATTCCGGTATAATTCCATCAGGTGTCCACTATTTGAAACTATTTGACTTTGACTATGCCTTGTTTAATTTCCTTTTTGCATGCCTTCTAACTTATATATATTTTTGTACCATTGACTTCGTATAGACGTATACAGTACAAACTCACAACATATGAGTATGCACGTTGACATGCCTAATTCTTTTAAACATAAATAATTAAATTAATTAAGTTTCAAAAAGGTGCTGCTGCCAAAATCTTTTAGAAATGTACAATATATCTAATCCGTGTTTTCTCCACTATTTATCTACTATTTATATAGCTAGCTAGCATTCTTTCATCCCATGCACCACCAGCCAAGCTCTCTTTTCTGCTCTCGTATACTATGTTAGCCTTATTAAACAAGATTTCCTTGTGAATCCACATACATATACATACTTGTACTTCAACAAAATCTACATATATAATATAAGCTTTGTGCTCTGATCGCTCTTTTTACAAGCTCCAACAATGACAGCCGAATTTATCTTCATTCTAGCATTACTTGCCATTGGCATGATGTTTTCCCTCGTTTCGTCACACCCACTTACTGAAGAAGAAGAACAAAAGTTGCTAGGAGGTCCCTTTACATCATATAAAGATGAAAAACAGGACTTCAAAAATCCATTCCCATCAAATGAAGGAGAAAAGCCAAATTTCTTCAAAAATCTATTCCCAGCAAATGAAGGAGATAAGCCAAATTTCTTCAAAAATCCATTCCCATCAAATGAAGGAGACAAGCCAAATTTCTTCAAAAATCCATTCCCACCAAATGAAGGAGACAAGCCTAATTCCTTCAAAAATCCATTCCCATCAAATGAAGGAGACAAGCCAAATTCCTTCAAGAACCCATTCCCATCAAATGAAGGAGACAAACCAAATTTCTTCAAAAATCCGTTTCCTACGGGTCCAGCTCCGGATGAACAACTGCCCCCATATTCCATGCGTGGATTCAACTATTGGCTTACTCGGTACAATCCGCGTGCCACTTTGACATGTGACAAGTTCCCTAGGGTTTGCCGGGAGAAAGGGAGCCCAGGACCGGACTGTTGCAAGAAGAAGTGCGTGAACGTGATGAACGACAATCTTAACTGTGGAGAGTGCGGTAGGAGGTGCCGTTTTGGAGAGATGTGTTGCGGCGGCACTTGTGCGAGTGTGTTGTATGACCAGAAGAATTGTGGTGCTTGCAAGAAGAGGTGCAAGAAAGGAAGCTTCTGCAATTTCGGGATGTGCAATTATGCATAAAAGATATTCAATTTATTGATTATAGCCTGTTTCGAAATCAAAACAAAACTTATTTTTAAATATATTTATTTAATTTGTTCGTGATTCAAATTGTAATTTTTCTTTTGTTGTATAAGTTTACATTTACATGCAAATATAAGGAAATTCAAAGAAATATATCGAAGTACGTTTGGCGACTGTACATGTTAGTATATTTTGTGGAGGCCAAAATTAATTTACGTAAAACTATCCACGATTGTCTCTTTACAATTATGCTTTTTTATTGAACATATAATTAAAACTATTCAAGATCCATCTCCCTCTACGTGTACTTGTTGAACAATAGAGAACAACTTATAAGACTACTATAATTAATCGGATTTATTGGAGCTTAGGCATGAAAATCGTATAACTATAGTTGATGCACTACTAGAATTTTCAGTAATAGCAACGGGACTAAGTGATATTAGCAAGCGTAGGAAGGCCCTTGCAATAGAAATTGAGCTTCTGATTTTTTCTGATTAAATTAATATAGTTGCAACGGTTGGCGCTTGCAAATTAATAATCACGCTTGCTAATGTCTTCTATTAACCCTTGCTAATGTCTCTTATTCTCCCTTGCAAATAATAAGACCCACCCAAAACACATCAGATATTATATTTTATTAAAATCCGTTGCAATTACTAATTTTGTTGTGCTTGCAAATGAGTTCTAGATGGGCCCCACACATTAGTTGCAAGGGCAACCGTTGCAAATAAATTTTAGGAGTTTGTTTATATTATTTTATTGTGAAGGCCATTACTATTTGCAAGAGCCATTCTTGCAAATGTTTTTAATAATTTGTTTATATTATTTTATTGTGAAGGTCATTACTATTTGCAAGAGCCACCCTTGCAACTGTATTTATGAATTCGTTTATATTATTTTATTTGTAAAGTCCTAACTATTAAGATTAATTTTATATTATTCTATTGTAGGAGTAAGTACAAATATTTTTAGTTCCTAGACAGAGAGACTTTAATAATTAAATGGTGAATATAAATCACAGCAATAAAAACTTTAATTATATTTTTTAGAAAAAAATTATAATACAAATTTATAGAACAAAAGATATACATTGATATTTTTTGACGAAGTTACAAAATTAATTAGTAACTATCAAACAAAAAAAAATAGAATGAACAACCATATAAATGGTGCATGAGTGTCCTTTTTCCATGTGCTCTCAATCTGCAAACATATAAGAAAATAAAATTGATTTAAATTGTATAGAAAGAAAAAATTTCAAAACAGTAAAGTTTTAATGTTACTAGAATAAATTTTTAATTTCCATTAAATAACTACCATATATATTAATTTCCATTTTTAGTGAAAAGACAACTATAAAACATATAATGGATAATGCCCAAAAAATAACTAAAATACCA
>CAXKVR010000534.1:0-23433 GCA_964058845.1 Carex sylvatica
TATAAAGAACAAGGATATTATTGTAAGGCTAAGATCTCACGGCTTGTTTCTTAATCCAATAGTCCCATCAAGTCTGTTTAAATGCCTTCTATGCTCTGAAAATGTATATAAAGAACTAAAGAGATTTAACTAGTAAAACATATTATTTTCTATAAGAAAATTTATATCTAATCGTTAAGTCACAAATATTGTGTGTGATCCATCACAATTCAACCATAGGAAGTCACATTCTAATAATATAAAATTACATAATATTTTACAAAACATTTCATCTTTTTTTTTTGTAAAATGAACAATTTTCATATTCAATTTAATTTAAACTGAAAAAAATGATTCATTTTTTCTTGAAAATACAACATTTGATTTACTTAAATAATATTTCTTTTGCATAAAACTAAAAGACTCAAAACCCTAATTTTTTCTGTACTAAATCAATAATTAATTTATAACCGACGAATTATATATAATAAATAATCCATTACCAGCTGTACCGGGACACCTTATACAAAAAAAAAAAATCCCAATTTGTGTAAACAAAATTGGGATGATCTAGCAGCGTTCTTAATCAAATGGGCAAGATACACGTGGCTACGCCACATGCAATTAATGGATCTTTGTCATGGACAGTGGCATTTCAGCTATTAAGTCCAAAACCAAGGCCCTTCTACTAACCAAATCTCCTTTATAACTAGCTTGAAGCCCCTTTCATCCAAATTCAGTTCGCTGTTCGCATAGCTACAATTTCTTTCATCAAATTCGTATCTCGGCGCCTATTCCAATGGCTTCTTTGAACAAGATGTCGCGCTATCCTGCGCTCCTCCTGCTATTATCCGCCGCTTTTCAAGCTTCTCTGGCCATTACTGACGGTATGATTTATTTCTTTTCCTTTGTTCATTTCAAGTTTACGCCACCATTGTACAAAAGGTCTGATTGATTTGTAGATAACTAAATTTTTTTATTTAAATTTGAAAGACTGAATTATATTTCTAGTTACTTATATCAATGACTCAGCTATGGTTTCTTTTTCATCGTCTTTAATTGATAGTCAACCTGTTTTAAATTCTTGTCAAAACAAGCAAATTAATTGTTTACATTTTAGTGCCACATTACCTGACATGTCATTGACAAGCGGACCCCACAAAGATGCAATAAATTTGATCCTAATATCAATGTAAAGTGCGCAGTTCTGAAGAATAGAATTTCAAAATTTTGAATTGAAGAAACAGTACTTTTGGAAAATATATTATATTTGTATGGTCAAATCAAGCCGTTTCAAAGCACCGTAATAAATTCCACACTTGTTACTACAGTACGTACCAGTACCACTGAACCTGAGCATTTACTTCTCTGAATGCACCTAAATTTAACTTGTTTGGTGGAAGGAGTTACTGATGTAGTGAAGTAGTTCCTTTCCTCTCTTTATTTTTTATTTGTTTTTCTCTATAAGTTTCCACAATAGGAATTGCATTATTTATGCTCTGGAGGACCTCCTTTATTCGAAATAATTTTGGGAGTTAGATATTAATTACTTTACATTAGAACACAAAAAAGGTAAAATGGCATTAGAATTTAGAGTAATTCTCTAGTATATCATATTTTGTGAGAGAAACTTCAGTAATTTATTTTGACAATCTGATCAAACAAATATAAGCAGGAAGTGCTTACTTTATTATTAAGGCTAGTAAAAAAAAAATATTTGTTAGTAAATACGAATCATAGCAAAATTACTTTTATATCCTTATCATTTGATTTTGTAAAAACCTCAATAACACATCATGACCATTTGATCAATTAGAGATGACCCATCCAACAAAAATTGGTATACTACAACAATTTTCTAAAATTGTACACAGAAATTAGCTCTTTTCTAATTGGAGGTCGAATTAGGCATTATTTTTTCCTAAAGCTTTCTCTTACTATGTGGCCAAAAGGATAACCTGAGTGACTGCTGTGATGTAATGACCCTAATTTTTCTTTTTAAGAAGGGTATAGTAAGCTTAAATTTAATGAAGTTGCTGAATTATAGTGTACAAGCATGTAAGATTTGAAAAACTTCTGTCTGAAAAGTATGAAAATTTGAAAAACTCAGAGAATCTTATTGTTATATTACATTTTTATATTAAATTATAGTTAGTACAAACTTGTGAGATCTGAAAACTTCTGTTTGAAAAGTATGAGATTTTGAGAACCCCATGTTTTTTAATTGAAGCATCAAGAGCACGTAAACTTCTTTTAAACCAATCTAATATATTTTGTCCTTGCTCAGATAATTTCGAGTGAAACATATTAACTTAAATCTTGTTATATTAAAATATTTTAAATTGGTTTCATGATTGAACTGCTGTTCTTTATACTACTAAAAGATAAAAATTTGATGCAAATTATACACACAGTAAAAACACATGTGGGTACAGTTGGGATGTGAGTACAAACTGAATTGTGACAATTTTAGTACAAGCATTATTATTTTTTTAATATTTTTTTGAGGTAAGTTGAAGTACAAGCATGTGTGAGGCGTTTGCCAAGTTTGTTTGGTAGCTAGACTCATTCAATGCAGTTCCAGTTTGAAAAAAATAAAAATTGTTTACCAGTTGAGACTTGAGAGTTATAACACTGATTGTATCATCACTGCTTGTGGGCCCCAAAATTTATCATGCTGTGTGGAGAAAGGCCATGTTGGGTTTCTGAGAGCAAATGCATGTCAGTTCAGCCAAACCTAATCTTATCTAGCATGCAGAGCTGCTGGCTGATAGTGATGGCAAACACAACACATCACATGGACCTAACAGATCCTCTGGATCTTTTGTGGCACTTCCTTATGTATTAGTTAGTGCTATATAAACTAATCCATCAGCTAATGATTTTTATCTGGTGCTGAATAGTTATATTAATTTCTATTGGTACTAATTAGATAACAAACTGGTAACAGTCATGTTATTTACTGATGTTGGTATCGACTATCTATCTAGCACTAAATTCATGGGATGAAACATTTATTTATTTATTTTTTCTTAAAAGTGGGGATAAACCCACCATTTCATTGAAACAAAAAGAATGTAGGTACCAGGTGTCTGGTACCACAGATCAAATATTACATCAACTTATGTCTTCTCTAAAAATACTTCTAGGAGTTCTAACAGGAAAGCCAAATACTCCAAAAGAAACAGCATCCGGATCTAAAAAAACAGAAAACAGTTTTAATCAAGCATGAAACATTTAGAGCATTTAGAGCTGAAGGGTATATACTGTATCCTTCAGCTCTTTTCTTTTATTAAATTAAACAAAATTAAAATTAATACCACTTTCACTTTTATTAAAGATATTTAGGTATATATTGTATTGCATTTAGATCTTGAAGCTCAAGTCTTCACTAACATAGCCCATATATAGCTGCTAGGAACTGGCATCTCCCATGGAGACCTTAACACTTCACTTCAATCCATTTTTTTTATTTTTATTCATAAAATTTACCCTTCACTTGGAAATATAATAAATCCTACATATATGCATTTTTGTACAATTCTCATACAGGATTGTTGCCAAATGGAAACTTTGAGAAAGGTCCCAAGCCTACAGAGCTGAAGGGTACTGAACTCATTGGAAAGTTTGCACTGCCTCAGTGGGAGATTTCGGGCTTCGTCGAGTACATTGAATCTGGCCACAAGCAGGGTGACATGCTCCTTCCTGTCCCTGAGGGCGCATTTGCAGTTCGCTTAGGGAACGAGGCCTCAATCAAACAGCGCCTAAATGTAATTGCTAATCTGATTGTTAAGTTTAAGCCTATGCTAAATGCTGATGTAAAATTTAACATATTCTTAGTGCTACCACATCATGTGTGCAATTCACAAACATTTCCTCAGGTGAAGTAATTATCAGGAAAATTAATAGTTGAATGGACCTATTGGAATCTCTAATTTGAACATCATTAACCCGCAAGATACTCCTCAAAGCTTAAACTACGAAAAGAAAATTTATAGTTATTAGTTTTGATATCATTGCTTGCCATTAGTGGATTGATCAATCCAATTTCAATTAATTGAGAAATATTATTGGAAAATTTTATCTAATAGGGAACTGAAATTTGAAATTAGACCTCAATGGTTTTAACTTAACTAACAAGTTGCTCTCAAATTTTAATTTTGTAGGATCTGTTGAACTAATTGTCATTGTCATTGATTTTTTTTTGTTTTTTTTGTTTTTTTCCAAATAGGTGTCAAAGGGAAGCTATTATGCAATCAGTTTTAGTGCCGCTCGCACCTGTGCTCAAGCTGAGCAGTTGAATGTGTCAGTCACACCTGAGTTTGGCGTGCTGCCAATGCAGACGATGTACAGCAGCAGTGGGTGGGACTCGTATGCGTGGGGCTTCCTGGCAAAGTTTGCTATTGTTGATCTTGTCATCCATAACACAGGGGTTGAGGAGGACCCTGCGTGTGGGCCCCTAATTGACTCAGTTGCTATTCGGAACCTCTATCCTCCTCGCATCACCAAATGTAATATTCATTACACTCTTATGTTTTCCTTTTTTTTTTTTTACCATAACATTATTTTTATGTCTTAACATTTTAATTGTGGTCAATTGCTGATAAATTAGGTCCATCTACTTTTGTGTTTTTCCAAATTAAGAACTTCAGGTCTCAATTCTTTGCCATTTGTTATAGCACAAAACCAATCAAGATGCAACGAATAGAGTACATGAAGCCCAAAAGAGTAATACAGCACTAGAGAAATAGACTAGAAATTGGTTTATTCCCAATAACGCTCTATGCTACACAATTGCAACAATCTAAACATAATACCTAGCACCGGTCATGTGAACCTTATTTTATAATGAAAATAACTTGCTGGCTCAACAATTGCAGATAACCTGCTAAAGAATGGTGGCTTCGAGGAGGGCCCTTACATATTCCCGAACACATCGTGGGGCGTGTTGATCCCACCGATGATTGAGGACGACCACTCGCCGTTGCCGGCATGGATGGTGGAGTCGCTCAAGGCAGTCAAATACATTGACTCCGACCATTATTCGGTGCCCAAGGGCAAACGTGCGGTTGAGCTTGTGGCCGGTAAAGAGAGTGCCTTGGCACAGGTTTGTAATGTCTCTTGACCTATATATCTAATAATTGGTATTTAAGAAATGAGATTGAAATTTTTAGCATGTAAGCAAATCCAATTGTTCAAGGAAGGGGCAAACTGGCTAATAAAATGGATGGAAAACCAGCAAGCCAAATCAGAACTGACAGACTGGCTTTAAATCCCCCAAATTATGCAGGAATCAACCATGCAATACACAACTCGATTGTCTAGTTTGTGCGACTATTGACATCTCTTAAACGTTTACACAATACTTTTCATTAGGAGCCACCTTCAAAAAAAAAAAAAACTCTTCATTAGGAGACCAGCCAGCAATAATAAAATCCAACAACTATTTAACATATCAGAACCCATTTACATTTATACAACTTTGGGAAAGCCGGGAGCCGCCTTTGTTGCTTAATAATTAATGTGCCTTTGGATTTATGTAGGTTGTACGAACAATTCCTAGGAAAACATACTCCTTAACCTTCTTGGTAGGTGATGCAGCCGATGGTTGCGTGGGTCCCATGGTTGTTGAGGCATTTGCAGCGCGAGGAACCGTGAAGGTCCCATACGAGTCAAAGGGCACTGGTGGGTTCAAGAAGGCTGTCTTACGGTTCGTGGCTACCGGTGTTAGAACTCGTGTTGTCTTCCTTAGCACGTACTACCACATGAAGACTGATGGGTCCATGTGCGGGCCGGTTATTGACGATGTTATGCTGTTGAGTGTTCGCAATCCTGGCAGGAAGCTTTTCTGATCAACTCGATCCAAGAAGCAATTAAATGTGGTGTTTTTGGGGTTATATATATGTATAATTAATAGGTGCCCTATGGCTGGAATGATTGGTTCTGGCATAAGTGGTGGCAGGAATGTTGTTTCATATTTTAATCCAAGCACAAAAATGAGGATTATTTGTTAATTGTGTTTTGTAAACATAACAATAGTTTTTGTTCTCGGAGAAGTTTGACTCGATTGTGTTTGTTTGAATTAAGTTGGGCTCCACAAGATTTTATCGGGTTGGGTAAGTTCGGATCCTGACTAATTTCAAATCAAATTCATATCAACTCCAAATTTGAATTGTAAAACATGCTAAACCATTTTTTTTAATGAAACTTCATAATTTTATTTTAATTCTAATTGTGAAACCCAATGAATCCAAATTAATTTTATTCCTACTTCATAATTTATTTTAATTTCAATTGTGAACCCATTGAAAGCAATCGCAAATTTTGATTTTGAAGCCCCATCTTTCAAAACATTTTGGTAAGTATTTTTTTCTGTAGTGTGTAAAACTTATTTTTTAATTTCACTGGATGTCAAATTTCAAAAATAATTTTATGCAAAATTTAAGTGCAAGAATTATGTACCCTTTGTCATTTATATTAAAAATGATAGATGATTTATTTTATGTACTTGTCCACATGTAGGTTAGGAGCAAAAATTTATTATACAAAGGAAAAAAAAGAAATATCTATTAATTTATTAGTGACAAATAAAAAAGTACTTGTAATACCTACATGAAAGTATTATTTTAATAAGTTTGGATCTTAATCTATTAATTTATTAGTGACAAAAATAAGAAAGTACTTCTAAAATTTACACAGCATATAAATTATATTTAGATGCACTTCAAATGATTTTTGTGAAATTTTTGAAGTAACAAATTTGGAGAAATAAGCAAAATAAATCAGATCTAGAATATTTTTAAGAGAAAAACTTTATTTTATAAGGATAATTATATGAAACTTCTCACTCCCATCTCTCTATCACCTCCCCTATCTCTTAAACTTTTATACACATTTTTAGATGTGAATTTTTTTTTTCAATGTCGACCATATTTCTCACGATCTATGAGGAATTTTATGAATCTAAAATCATGAACGTATTCTATGCAATTTTATATTTCAAATGAGATCCATGATGACATATTTTCGGGTTCATCGTTACACAAGTATTTATCTCCAATCGTGGACCTCGCATCTCCGCATCAACCTTCCCCAATCGTTCCTGCGTCAACCTTTCTCTAATAAAAATAGTTGACTACATAGGTATAAATACTTCAGTGCACATCTTTTTAAATATCAGCAGTGTCATATGTGTAAAATACTAGGTATAAATACTGGTGTGACGATGAGCTCAAAAGTATGTCATCATGTATCTTATTTGAAAGATAAAATTGCGTAGATGTTCATGATTTTAGATTCACAAAATTCCTTATAGATCATGAGAAATGTAGACGAGATTGAACAAATAAAATTAGAGAGATAATGGAGGGATGAGAGTGAGGTGACAATTATCGGGGCCATTTTATAAATTGAAAAAAAACATTCTTTAATTTAATGGGATAAAAATAAAAACATATTTGTGATAAGAATCTAAGACACATGAAAATTTATTTTAGGAGGCCCTTTTCTTATTTTTCTCAAGTTCTCTTTTCTATTTTCTCTTATTCGCGGATAGTGCGGGGGCCAGTATACCTTGTGATTCGAGATTAGTGCAGACCGTGTTTGAACAGTTGAGATATTCCAAGAAGTGACGCAAAATATAGGAGATATGAATTGCGCTCGTCCGCTCCCTTTCCTTATTTTACTTTAACCTCTCCTTTTTTTAGATACCGTTTCTTCTTTCTTAAATTATCCCCTTCTATTTCCATCTCTACTCAGACAGTCAGGCCAAACTTAGACATTCAAAAGCCCCTCTTTCGTTCTTTATATATCATTCTTTAATTGATCCATTTCTACCGTTCTCATTCCTTCTTTCTCAACTTCTCCCCTCAATACTCTCTCTCTCTCGACTTATGGCGGGGATATCCTTGACCTCTTACCCTCTCTTCCTCCCGGTGCCGTATTCTGTCTGCTTTGAGATTAGTGCAGCCGTTTTTGAACGGTTGAGATATTCCAAGAAGTCGCGCAAAATAGGAGATATCCTGGAGGATGCGTGTTCCCCTGCTCCCTTTCCTTATTTTGCTCGTTCTCCTTTTTGTATATACAGTTTCTTCTTTATTAAAATTCTCCCTTCTATTAAATAACTTCTTTCTTAAAATAACTTTCTTCACCGAAGATTCCAAAGCCGTTCTTAAAATAGCGCGCTCCCCCTTCTCTTTTATATACCGTTCTTTCCCTGTCAAGTTCTCCCCCTTAATTTGGCGATTCAATTTCCTCAATACTCTCTCTCTCTCTCTCTTGACTCATGGCGGCGATATCGTTGACCTCCTCCCCTCTCTTCCTCCCGGTGATTTTCCGCGACTTGGAGAGTGGAACCACGCTACATCGCTCGTTTATTGTAGTGCTTCCATCCCAAGGCTTCTCCGATGTTGTTGGAGGACTGTCTGACGTGGTTGGAGCTAGCCATGACGAAATCACCGTTTTCTTCGTGCGTAGCAACGGAGAGATAGTCCGCATGAGGGCGAATTCCGACCTTATCCGTCAGAAGGCCGTCTGCCTCCATGTTCACGTTGGACTTCCTCGGGGGGCGTGCAAGTATTGTGACAAGGCCTTGAATTACTGTTTGATTAAGGAATTCCATTTGTGCAAGGAGGACAAGATCATCTCTGATGGATATTTCAGGTCATCGGTGGGGCCAATCCAAAGGCCTCCATCTCCTATGGTCTAATTACTCAGGTTAGGGTTTAGGGTTTTTATGGTCTAATAAGTCAGTCTAGGGTTTAGGGTTGTTGGTACGGGGTTGTCAGTGGCAATGGTAGGTACTTATTCTGGTATGGAGTTAGGTTTTCTGTTTATTGTTTAGTAATTTGATTGGAAGTTGAGGTTAATTATGTATTCTGCCAAAATGAGTCCAGCAGCAAATAATGTAATCAAGTTTGAAGTTGAAATGAAAATTCATTGTTTCTGGCATTGGTTTCTGTATTTGTTTCTGTTTTGTTCTTCGTATCTATGATTCTATGAAAGAATTCTGCTGCTAATGAAGTTCTTCAGTTGTTAAAATCATAAAGTTAGTCTGATTTTTTCGGATGTCAGACGGCCTCAGGATACTTTTTCGGCAGCAGGGGCATGGGTGTTTTGGTGTGAGAGAAACAGGCACAACTTTTCTGTTATCTCATGACCTATATCAAATAATTGTTATTTAATAAATGAGGTCGCAACTTTTAGCCCGTGGTATTAATGGTTTTTTAACCCCTGAAAGAAACTCCATATAAAAAACAATATATTAAGGCTTGATTAATCTTTAAGCATGTAAACAACCCTCAATTGTTCAAAGAATGGATGGAAAATCAGCAAGCAACTGGTACTGAAATGAACTGACATAATGGCTTTAAAGTCCCTAAATTATATGTGCACACAGTCAATCTCATTTCCAGTTTACCTTACAAAAACTGGTCCCCTTTTCCCAAATCTCTCAAGAACCGTCTCAAGGCTCTGACAGGAAGCACTGGCGTTGGACAACCAGGGGCATTTTTACCACTTCATGGCCTATAGGATGCTACATGATAAAGGTGTCATATGTGCACACCATGGCCAACTATGGAGTCTCAAAATACCACTAAGATCAGAACCTTTATCTGGTTAGCTTTCCAAAATAAAATTCTCATCCAAGAAACACTCATTTCAAGAGAATGCAATATTACACCGGGCTGTGGCCTTTATTTGAATCAAATGGTGGAGACAAGGGGCCATATGCTGGGATCATGTATATATGCCAGAACCTTATGGGGAAAGCTGCATGTAGAACTCAGCGTACCAGTACCGATTACTGGTACGGTAGCGCTGACTGGTACGATACCACACATGGCTGGACTAATGTTTTCCAAGTTATATATGCATAATAGGTGCTGTATGGTTGGACTGATTGGTTCCGGCATAAGTGGTGGCTGGAATGATGTTTCATATTTTAATCCAAGCGCAAAAATGAGGGTTATTTGTTAATTATGTTTTGTAAACATAACAATGGTTTTTGTTCTAGGAGAAATAATACTGAAGTTTGACTTGCAACTGTCAAACCGGGTCGGATTGTGTTTGGTTGAATCAAGTTGAATGTAAAGTAATCATTGCTGTAAGTATTTTGTTCCCATTAATATAGTCGTTGGAGGACAATCAACCTCCAAACTTCAATAAAAAAATAAAAAAAAAATTGTGACCTTATCAGATCCTTATTTTATTGGACCTCCTTTAATTCTCTAATTTTCGCATTGAAATGATATACACAAGACACCTCAAGTCGCACCTGATGCCTCCCTTGGCCAATTGATCACATGTCAGTATACGATCCTTCAAAGCTAGAAAAGTGAAAATAAATACTTACCTTCATTGGCCAAGTGGTACTAAGTCACTGGCTGGTACAATGCATCTAATCATCAGAGGAGTGACTGAAGCAAAATATGAAATACACTCAACTGCTTGTTTCAAAGCCAGAAAAATGAAAATAATTTCTTAGATTTTTTTTTTTTAATAAAATGAAACGTAGAGATATTAATGAAATGCAACACCTATTCTTATGCATTGTTTTCATTTTGTAAATGCTCCAATTTGTCTTCTTGTGCATCCATTTCTGAGCATGTAGGAGCGCGACTCACATTATTAGTTTTAATCAGTTTTAAAATAAGAAACAAAATTAAATATACTAATATAATTCGATATTTCTTGGTCTGATTTGCAAGATAAAAGCAAATGTCTGCTTACAGCTTTGGCCAGAAGCGTATTAAGAATTAAAGTATGAGTAAATAATGTTGAAATAGTATTTGCTTACTAACTATCAAATTACAATTCTACGAAGAATTTTCTGTCTAAAAAAGCAAACCATCTGACCTTCCAACTCAATCTTAAAAATACTAAATTTAAGTTTTCTTTGATAAGGTACAAATTAAATTCTAATTATTTTGCCAAATTTATTGCAAATATAAAATTTTAAAAATATATTGATTAAAACTCATGTACACCAAGGAGTCGTTAAGACGTACTATGTGTATCTTTTAGATTTAGTACCATGCAGGAATTAAATAGTTTTCTAATTTATCATGTTTATTTGTTTATTCAAATTACGTGGTTCGGTACAGATTTTTTGTAGGTCTTAATCATGAATGGTTCTGAATATTTTAAGATCCAGAGCTGAAAAAAAGTTTGAGTCTTTTATATATTTAATTTTTTTGTTGATATACTAGTAGATTATATAAATAGAAAAGTTTGAGTACTCTTTAAATATACAAAGTTTAGGCTCTAATATTTTATTTATTTTTAATATATGTATTATTTTTTTAATACATGCAAACTATTTTTTTAACCCTCTTGAACCTTGGGATTCGGAGCGGTCGCCCTGGTCTTAATTAATAGCCACACTTTCATAATCAAATATTACTGAGAATCAACTTTTGATTTTGGGACAAATGTAATGATTTCATGTGGGAGGTACATGTTTGAAATTCGAATTAAAAAATCTCTTATGGATATGAGATAGTTCGATCACTTGACCTCAACCTTTACTCAAAATCAAATATGACTAGAGATGAAAACATAATGGATACTATTATCTCTGTATTAAAAAAATTATATATATATATAGAGGTTGGCTACTATGCCTATATAAGCATATCCCCACATATGCTTATAACTCATTTTTGTATTTTTCAATGTCCAAATGGTTGATCGGAACCGTTCATCTTGTTCTCCATATTAATATGTTCTTGGAGACCAAATTTTACATTTTTCTGAATTTTTTTACTATTTATTAAGCCACTTTGAAAATCGCTGATCCAACGGTGGCTTAACAAAACAGTAAACAAATTCAGAAAAATGTAAAATTTAGTTTCCAAGCACATATTAATATAGAGATCACATCTAACGGTTCAAATCGACCATTTGAATATTGAAAACACAAAAATGAGTTATAAGTATATGTGGGGATATGCTTATATAAGCATAGTAGCCAACCTCATATATATATATATATATATATATAGTACGGCTACCATACATTGCAATGCATAGGCACCTTTGTGCATTGGACTATAAATCACGGATTCAAAGTTCAAATAACCGATCCAAACCGTTCATCTTGTTCTCCATATTAATATGTGCTTGGAGACCAAATTTTATATTTTTTGGAATTTATTTACTATTTATTAAGTCACTTTGAAAATCATTGATCCAACGGTGCCTTTTGATTTTACTGTAACCGTTGGATCAGCAATTTTCAATGTGGCTTAATAAATAGTAAAAAAATTTCAAAAAATGTAAAATTTGGTCTCCAAGCACATATTAATATGGAGAACAAGATGAACGGTTTGGATCGCTCATTTGGACTTTGAATATGGTGATTTATAGTCCAATGCACAGAGGTGCCTATGCATTGCAATGTATGGTAGACTTACTCTCTCTCTCTCTCTCTCTCTATATATATATATATATATATATATATATATGAGGAGGGATCGGATGACACACTTTTTTGGTGACATCGGATGACACCGTCCATTTTTAAAGTCCAAACGGTCGATCCAAACCGTTCAACTTGATGGATATGTTAAAATATGCTTGCAGATCAAATTTTACATTTTTCTGAATTTTTTTACAATTTATTCAGATGGGTACAAAAATTCAACGGTATGAATATAGCAATTTTGTTAAATACTTAATAAATAGTAGAAAAATTCTGAAAAATGTAAAATTTGATCTGCAGGCACATTTTAACATATCCATCAAGTTGAACGGTTTGGATCGACCGTTTGGACTTTGAAAACTTTGAAAATGGACGGTGTCATCCGATGTCACCAAAAAAGGGTGTCATCCGATCCCTCCTCTATATATATATATATATATATATATATTTGTATCCAAAGATTCTAGTAAATACAAATATAGTTTTAAGTTTTAATTCGACACCATATACTATAATATATATTATTAAAAAATTATCTTATTCACCATTACGATTAAATAAATATTACAAATTTTAGTATTTTTAATAATATTTATATCTGAATTCAATGTTTCGGTACAGATTTTTAATAATATTTTAGTATTTTTTAATAATATTCACCATTACGTGGTTCGGTATAGATTTTTTGTAGGTCTTAATCATGACCGGTTCTGAATATTTTAAGATTCAGAGCTGAAAAAAAGTTTGAGTCTTTTATATATTTAATTTTTTTGTTGATATCCTATTAGATTATATAAATAGAAAATTTTGAGTACTTTATATATATATATAAAGTTTAGGCTCTAATATTTGATTTATTTCTAATATATGTATTATTTTTTTAATACATGCAAACTATTTTTTTTAATCCTCTTGAACCTTGGGATCCAGAGCGGTCGCTCTGGTGTCATGCACCAGGTCCGGCCCTGATGTTAATTAATAGCCACACTTTCATAATCAAATATTACTGAAAATCAACTTTTGATTTTGGGACAAATGTAATGGTTTCATGTGGGAGGTAGTTCGATCACTTGACCTCAATCTTTACTCAAAATCAAATATGATTAGAGATGAAAACATAATGGATACTATTATCTCTGTATTAAAAAAATTATATATATATATATATATATATATGTATGTATCCAAAGATTCGTGTAAATACAAATATAGTTTTAAGTTTTAATTCGACATCATATACTATAATATATATTATTAAAAAATTATCTTATTCACCATTATAAATATTACAAATTTTAGTATTTTTAATAATATTTATATATTATTAATAAATATCCAATTCGATTTGTACATATGCGTATCCATCTAATATCCGATCCATATTAGTATATGTATTTAGTGTATTGAAAAATTCCGGGGGGAGGGGGCAGGGGGGTGGTCAAACCAGACCCAGCCAAACCAGGGACTGCATCCAACCCTAGAGTCGAGTCTAGCAAGAGTTTGGTCTGATTTTTTTATATTAGACCTCCTAAAATTCAACCCGAGGGAACTTCCGACCCAGCACCCCCCCCCCCCCCCCCCTAAACCCCTCTAAACCCAACCTAACTCGTACCTAAACCCCCAAAATCACCAAAACTCCCACGAACCCAAACCAAACTCCCCGGACTCATACCTGGACCCGCCCAAACATAGACCCGCCCCCAGTTTTTTTTTTTTAATAATTACAACAGTTTCGGCCTCTGTTTCTAGCCAAAACAGGCTGTCACGAAGATAAAAAAAAAAATCTATGGTATGTTTATTTTATTTTGATGGAAATCAAATTCATGGAATAGTTATGTCCATAAATTGTCAAACTTCAGTATTAAAATCGGGAGGGATTGTGTTTGGTTGAATTAAGTTGGGTTCCGAAAGATTCAATCGGGTTGTGAATAATTTCGGGTCTTATTGGTTTTAAGAACCAATAACTCATTAAGGATTGAGATTAAATTGATTACTGAGATGTATTTAGATCACAGTGGGTTTTAAATAATCTGCATGGGTATTTTTTGTTTCAAGTACTTATTGCAACTTTTTTCAAATCAGATTCATATCACATTCATAATTTATTCTAATTTCAATTGTGCAACATGCTAAACAAATTTATTTTTTCAAAGAAATTTCATAATTTTATTCTAATTCTAATTGTGAACCCCACTGAATCCAAATCAATTTCATACCTACTTCCTAATTTATTTTAGTTTCAATTGTAAACTCATTGGAAGCAATCACAAATTTTTAGTTTGAAGCCCCATCTTCCAGAAAATTTTATTGAATATTTTTTGTGCAGATTGTATAAATTAATTTTTAATGTCATTCAATATCATTGAATTCCAATAAATTTTTTATGCAAGATTTGAGTGCAGAAAGTATGGGACCTTCGCTATTTATATAAATATAAAAAAAATGTAGATGATTTATGTATTTGTCGAGAATTTTTTTCTTTTATAAAGTGAAAAAATATTCCTTAATTTACTGAAATAAAAATTAAAAAAAATACTTGTGATAAGATAACTACATAAAAATTTATTTTAGGAAACCCTTTCCTTATTTTTCTCACGTTCTATCTTCTATTTTCTTATTTAGGCCGAACTTCTATTTATTTCCAATGGAAAGCACAGGAGCAAACTTTTATTTCTTTTTTATTATCCAACCAAACTTAGGCGTGACTATTCTGTATGAATCCTCTGAGATATCTCATATTTTGCGTGACCGACGTGTCCGGTGTCTATTCGGGGATAGCGCGGGGGGGGCTATTCTGTTTGCTTTGAGATTTGTGCAGACGGTTCAGATATTCAGATATTCCAAGAAGTCACCCAAAATAGAAGATCTCTTAGATGAGTATTCCCCCGCTCCCTTTCCTTATTTTGCTTAAATTCTTCTCTTTAATTTATATATCGTTTCTTCTTTCTTAAAATAGTGAGGCTAAAATTAGACATCCAAGATTCGAAAGCCGTTCTCAAAATAGCGCCCCCTTCTCTTTTATATACCGTTCTTCTTTAACCCTTCTATATACTGTTCTCACTTGCTAAGCTTCTCAATTCTCAATTACCGTTCTTCTTCCCTGTCTAGTTCTCCCCTTTTTTTTGGCGATTCAAATGGCGGCGATATCGTTGACCTCTTCCCCTCTCTTTCTCCCGGTGATTTTCCGCGACTTGGAGAGTGGAACCACGCTACATCGCTCGTTTATTGTAGTGCTTCCATCCCAAGGCTTCTCCGATGTTGTTGGAGGACTGTCTGACGTGGTTGGAGCTAGCCATGACGAAATCACCGTTTTCTTCGTGCGTAGCAACGGAGAGATAGTCCGCATGAGGGCGAATTCCGACCTTATCCGTCAGAAGGCCGTCTGCCTCCATGTTCACGTTGGACTTCCTCGGGGGGCGTGCAAGTATTGTGACAAGGCCTTGAATTACTGTTTGATTAAGGAATTCCATTTGTGCAAGGAGGACAAGATCATCTCTGACGGATATTTCAGGTCCTCGGTGGGGCCAATCCAAAGGCCTCCATCTTCTATGGTCTAATTAGTCAGGTTAGGGTTTAGGGTTTTTTATGGTCTCATAAGACAGATAGTGGTTACTTATTCTGGTATGGAGTTAGGTTTATTGGAAGTTGAGGTTAATTATGTATTATGGCAAAATGAGTCCAGCGACAAATAATGTAATCAAGTTTGAAGTTGAAATGCAAATTCATTGTTACTGGCATTGATTTTTGTTTTTATTTCTGTTTTCTTCTTCTTATCTATGATTCTATGAATAAATTTCTGTTGTTAATGAAGTCCTTCAGTTGTTAAAATCATAAAGTCTGAATTCTGTTTTGTTCTTATCTATGATTCTAGTGAAGTCCGATTTTTTGAAACTCTTTGAATCTGATTTATTCTGGTTGGTGCTATGCAAACATAATTCAGAAATGGTTCGTCCAGTTAGTCTAAATAAACAGGAAACAGTATTAATCAAAGTATTAATCTTTTATTTTATTAAATGAAACATTTAAAACTAATATCATTTTCACTTTTCTTAAAGATATTTAAGTATACATTGTATTGCATTTAGAGCATGTAGCTCAAATCTTCACTAACGTAGCCTATATATAGCAGCTAGGAACTGGCATCTCCCATGGTGGCCTTACATTTCACTTCAATTCCATTTTTTCATTTTTCTTCAGAAATTTACCCTTCAATTGGAAATAAAAATGAATCCTACATATATGCATTTTTGTACAATTCTAATACAGGCTTGTTGCCAAATGGAAACTTTGAGAAGGGTCCCTAGCCTACAGAACTGAAGGGTACTGAGCGCATCGGAAAGTTTGCGCTGCCTCTGTGGGAGATTTCCGGCTTTGTTGAGTACATTGAATCTGGCCACAAGCAGGGTGACATGCTCCTTCCTGTCCCGGTGGGTGCCTTTCCGGTTCGCTTTAGGAATGAGGCTTCGATCAAACAGCACCTAAATGTAATTGCTAATCTGAGTTTGCTTTATATTCCGGTGATTTGAGTTGAGAATTGCCAATTTGTAGTTCAGTTGTGCAAAATACTGACACGGTGGCAGCAAAGTTCCTGATTTTGCTTTTAACTTTCCATATATTGCCTATTTTGGCCCTGATCAGTGGCCCTTCCATCATCATCTGATAATATGATTTAACGCGGTGTATCAATCGCACTAGAATCTTTTGATTTCTTGAGAACGCTTGGTAGGGGCTACCAAGATTTGTTCAATCACACAAGTAGCAATGCTCAATTGTTGCAACTCGCCAATTACTCTTGCTGACCGGATTGTACTTGCATTGGTGCATCAGGTCTGATATTGATTTGCCATTGACCAGTATTCCTCACTTGTGCCATTTTTTGCATATTAATGCTGATCTGTAAATTTTAATCTATTCTTAGTGCTGCCATATCATATGTGCAATTCACAAACATTTCCTCAGGTTAAGTGATTCTCATGAATATTAATAGTTGAATGGACCTGTTGGGATCTTAAATTTGAATATCATTAACCCGCAAAATACTCCTCAAATCTTAAACTACAAAAAAATATTTGCTGTTATTAGTTTTGATCTCAATGCTTTCCATTAGTGGATTGATCATCCAATTTCGATTAACAGAGAAGTATTATTGGAAAAATTGTTCTAATTGGGAACTGAAATTTGAAATTTGACCTCAATGGTTTTAACTTAATTAACAACTTAATAGCTGTGAGTGGGACTCTTATGTGTCGGCCTTGAGATCAATTTAATAGTTGAATGGTTTTAACTTAATAGCAGTGAGTGGGACTCTTATGTGTCGGCCTTCCTGGCGAAGTTTGCTATTGTTGATCTTGTGATCCATAATACTGGCGTTGAGGAGGACCCTGGGTGTGGGCCCCTAATTGACTCAGTTGCGTTCGGAATCTCTATTTTCCTCGCATCAAACAAATGTAATGTTGACTATTCTCTTATGCTTTCCATTTTTTACTTTAACAATATTGTTGTCTTAATTGTTAACTCTTAGCAAGTTTGGTCAATTGCTGATAAATTAACTCTTCCTTATTTTCGTTTTCCAAATGAACAATTTCAGCTCTCAATTCTTTGCCATTTTTAATAGCACAAAACCAATTAGTGCAACCAGGCTTAGAACAAGGTACTAAGGCTCTGTACCAATGTACCAGTCATGTACCAGGTTCACTATAGGCCTGCAATAAGAGAAAGAGTAAAGAAAGTACAAACTGGTATGGTCTGGGTTAAAAATCAGTAGAAAACTAGAAATATGAAAAATTGTGTTTTTTGTTTGAATCAATGCAGGAAATTCATAGGTCATATAGAACCTTATTAGATGAACATACATACCGATATAAAATTTTCTATTTTTGGAGTAATAAAATAATTTCAATGGATTAATCAATTTCAGCTGCTGTGATTAGATTCATCTAGGGGCATTGTTGTCCATTTCCTTAAAAAAATCATATCTTTTGACCCCTTTTTAATTTCTTTCTGAAATTTTCACAGGATGTAAATAATATTTAGATGCACTTCTAATGATTTTTGTGAAATTTTTTAAGTAACAAATTTGGATAAATAAGCAAAATAAGTCAGATATGGAAAATAAAATAAAAAAGTCAACTATAGAGTTGACTGAACCTTATAAAAAAGATTTCCATTGAAAGAAACTTGAACTATATTCTAGCTTGGACTATATTCTAGCATCACAGCACAGAATATGTGCTTCTGCCTTTTCTTTTGGGACTTTCGATCCTCAACTGTTCATTATAGCTTTATCGGTTTTATGGACCAATAAGGATTCGGATTAAATCGGGTACTGAGATGTGTTGAGGTCATAGTGGGCTTTAAATCATGTGCATCGGTAGTTTTTTTTTTTTTTTTTTTCAGTACTTCTTGCAATTTTTTTCAAATCAAATTCATATCAACTTCAAATTTCAATTGTGCAACATGCTAAACCATTTTTTCTTCAAAGAAACTTCATAATTTTATTCTAATTCGAATTGTGGAACCCACTAAATCCAAATCAATTTCATACCTACTTCATAATTTATTTTAGTTTCCATTGAAAACAATCTCAAATTTTTAGTTAGAAGCCCCATCTTAGAAAATTTTGTTGAATATTTTTCGCACAGGGTGTATAAATTAAGTTTTAATGTCATTAAATATCAATGAATTTCAATAAAAAAATTATGCAAGATTTAGTTGCAGAAATTATATGACCTTCGCTATTTATATAAATATTAAAAAATGAAAGATGAGTTATGTATTTGTCAGCATAAAGGTTAGGAGAAAAACTTTATTTTATAAAGTGACAAAACCTTTCTTAATTTACTGGGATAAAAATAAAAAAATACTTGAGAAAAATAAGGAAAGGGTCCTAAAATAAATTTTCATGTAGTTATCTTATTCTCTCTTCTATTTTCTTATTTAGATAAAACTTCTATTTATTTCCAAAGGAAAGCTGGAAGCCGTTAGCCACCTTAATTTCCTTTTTATTACAAGGCCGAACTGAGGCCCCTCCCGATGGAGTGTGTATCCTCTGAGATCTCTTGTATGACCGACGTGTCCGGTGTCTATTCGGGGATAGCGCGGGGGCCAGTATTCTGTCTGCTTTGAGGTTAGTGCAGCCGTTTTTGAACGGTTGAGATATTCCAAGAGGTCGCGCAAAATAGGAGATATCCTAGAGGATGCGTGTTCCCCTGCTCCCTTCCCTTATTTTGCTCGTTCTCCTTTTTTTATATACAGTTTCTTCTGTATTAAAATTCTCCCTTCTATTAAATAACTTCTTTCTTAAAATAACTTTCTTCACCGAAGATTCCAAAGCCGTTCTTAAAATAGCGCGCTCCCCCTTCTCTTTTATATACCGTTCTTTCCCTGTCAAGTTCTCCCCCTTAATTTGGCGATTCAATTTCCTCAATACTCTCTCTCTCTCTCTCTTGACTCATGGCGGCGATATCGTTGACCTCCTCCCCTCTCTTCCTCCCGGTGATTTTCCGCGACTTGGAGAGTGGAACCACGCTACATCGCTCGTTTATTGTAGTGCTTCCATCCCAAGGCTTCTCCGATGTTGTTGGAGGACTGTCTGACGTGGTTGGAGCTAGCCATGACGAAATCACCGTTTTCTTCGTGCGTAGCAACGGAGAGATAGTCCGCATGAGGGCGAATTCCGACCTTATCCGTCAGAAGGCCGTCTGCCTCCACGTTCACGTTGGACTTCCTCGGGGGGCGTGCAAGTATTGTGACAAGGCCTTGAATTACTGTTTGATTAAGGAATTCCATTTGTGCAAGGAGGACAAGATCATCTCTGATGGATATTTCAGGTCATCGGTGGGGCCAATCCAAAGGCCTCCATCTCCTATGGTCTAATTACTCAGGTTAGGGTTTAGGGTTTTTATGGTCTAATAAGTCAGTCTAGGGTTTAGGGTTGTTGGTACAGGGTTGTCAGTGGCAATGGTAGGTACTTATTCTGGTATGGAGTTAGGTTTTCTGTTTATTGTTTAGTAATTTGATTGGAAGTTGAGGTTAATTATGTATTCTGCCAAAATGAGTCCAGCAGCAAGTAATGTAATCAAGTTTGAAGTTGAAATGAAAATTCATTGTTTCTGGCATTGGTTTCTGTATTTGTTTCTGTTTTGTTCTTTGTATCTATGATTCTATGAAAGAATTCTGCTGCTAATGAAGTTCTTCAGTTGTTAAAATCATAAAGTTAGTCTGATTTTTTCGGATGTCAGATGGCCTCAGGATACTTTTTCGGCAGCAGGGGCATGGGTGTTTTGGTGTGAGAGAAACAGGCACAACTTTTCTGTTATCTCATGACCTATATCAAATAATTGTTATTTAATAAATGAGGTCGCAACTTTTAGCCCGTGGTATTAATGGTTTTTTAACCCCTGAAAGAAACTCCATATAAAAAACAATATATTAAGGCTTGATTAATCTTTAAGCATGTAAACAACCCTCAATTGTTCAAAGAATGGATGGAAAATCAGCAAGCAACTGGTACTGAAATGAACTGACATAATGGCTTTAAAGTCCCTAAATTATATGTGCACACAGTCAATCTCATTTCCAGTTTACCTTACAAAAACTGGTCCCCTTTTCCCAAATCTCTCAAGAACCGTCTCAAGGCTCTGACAGGAAGCACTGGCGTTGGACAACCAGGGGCATTTTTACCACTTCATGGCCTATAGGATGCTACATGATAAAGGTGTCATATGTGCACACCATGGCCAACTATGAGGGTTATTTGTTAATTATGTTTTGTGAACATAACAATGGTTTTTGTTCCAGGAGAAATAATACTGAAGTTTGACTTGCAACTGTTTAGCATTTTAGCTGGTCTGTCAAACCGGGTCGGATTGTGTTTGGTTGAATTAAGTTGGGTTCTGACCAGTTTGGGATTTTCGATTTGAGATTTGTCTAAACAAGTATGTGCAGGCAGGACTGCAAAGCTGTCAAAGGCAAGTATAACTCTATTCAAAAATCTGAATTCAATGTTTCCTAATATCTAAACACGATTCACATGCACATGTACTCTACAATTTTGAATGAGAGAAGAGAGAGTTATTGCACAGCAAGAATAGTATGGATGAAGACACTTTCTGGTTACGGGGTTTAGCTCTCCTGGTCGATAATAACTTTCTGCTGATATGAAAAATTCGACTAATTTTAGTTTTCGATTGAATGTAAAGTAATCATTGCTGTAAGTATTTTGTTCCCATTAATGTAGTCGTTGGAGGACAATCAACCTCCAAATTTCAATAAAAAAAAATAATAAAAATTATGACCTTATCAGATCCTTATTTTATTGGACCTCCTTTAATTCTCTAATTTTCGCATTGAAATGATATACACAAGACACACCTCAAGTCGCACCTGATGCCTCTCTTGGCCAATTGATCACATGTCAGTATACGATCCTTCAAAGCCAGAAAAGTGAAAATAAATACTTACCTTCATTGGCCAAGTGGTACTAAGTCACTGGCTGGTACAATGCATCTAATTATCAGAGGAGTGACTGAAGCAAAATATGAAATACACTCAACTGCTTGTTTCAAAGCCAGAAAAGTGAAAATACTTACCTTCATTGGCCAACTGGTACTAAGTCATCGGCTGGTACAGTGCATCAAGCGTCTAATTATTAGAGGAGTGACTGAAGAAAACTATGAAATACACTCAACTGTTTGTCTCTTTCTTGAAGATGATTAACCAAGTCTTCGGAATTTGTTTCTACAAAAGAAATTAAAAGAAAATGAAAAGGCGAAAAAAAATATTAGCTAATAACAATAAAGATTCAAGTGTTGTGAAGATTCAATTACACCTTTACGTTACTAGAAATCAGAGAGAACCTAAGAACAATTCAACAAACCAAGAACAACAAACGAAAACCAGTAAAAAAATGAAGAAATGAGAGAGAGGGCTAATTAAGCATTGGTACCACTGGGACCCATGTACAGAAGGGTCATTCAACAATTCAAGCACCCACTTGCAATTAAACAATTACACAAGAACTAATTAAGCAAGATTACAAGTGGCCGGGAGAGCACAGCAACGAGGGGGCTCAATCCTCACACAAGAAATCAAGCAATTCTCAACAACAACAGATACAAGCATGAGCAAGAACGAAATCAGAAATTCAAATGAGCCATAAATATTGTCCCTCAACTTACACTGCGGCATCATTGAAAATGAATTTACACATGATCTATTACTGAAAATGAATTGTACACTGTATGCATAATAATTAACACATTCTATAGCTTTTAAAACTGCATATAATATCTTTATGTACTTCACTGATCAGGTCAGGTTCTGGTACAACAGTAACAATCTTAGATATATATGCACTGGAAAGCTTGTCAGAGCTTACTAGACAATACTCGACACTGGATTTTATGCCTCAAGATTATACTGGAGTTACTTCTACTAGTGTTGCAACTTTCATAACAGAATTACACAAACAGAAAAGATGCGCTGGTTTCCCTTAACCAAAATTGTAACCAGGGTTTAGATAAGAATTATACTCTAAGTTTAGATTCGTACATTGTTTATATATAGAAATGTGCATTCGATGTAAAAATCAATCATCTATACTAATATAATTCGATATTTCTTGCTCCGATAGCAAACTTGCTGACATTTCAAATTCAGCATCTGCATGATAAAAGCAAATGTTTGCATACAGCTTTGGCCAGAAGCGTATTGAGAATTAAAGTATGAGTAAATAATGTTGAAATAGTATTTGCTTACTAACTATCAAATTACAATTCTACGAAGAAAATAAACTTTTTTGTCTAAAAAAGCAAACCATCTGACCTTCCAACTCAATCTTAAAAATACTAGATTTAAGTTTTGTTTGATAAGGTACAAATTAAATTCTAATTATTTTGCCAAATTTATTGCAACTATAAAATTTTAAAAATATATTGATTAAAACGCATGTACACGGTGGGGTCGTTAAGACGTACTATCTGTATCTTTTAGATTTAGTATGCAGGAAGTAAATAGTTTTCTAATTTATC